>OMNN01038265.1:0-14831 GCA_900302755.1 Chromis chromis | reverse complement strand
CCTATTTCTTTGGTAAAATGTGGTATTTTCTATGCAGGTAATCTGATATTCATATCTTTAAAATGGGTTTAATTGGATTAAGGGAGACCGAGCAGCAGAAAGATAGAAAACAGGAGTCAGAGAGAGAGAGAGAGAGAGTGAGAGAGAGAGAGAGAGAGAGAGAGTGAGAGAGATAGATAACCTGACAGAAGAGAGAAAGAGAGTTTCCGCTGGCTTCGGCTAAAGCTGCAGACTTAAAACCATATGCTTGTCATAGTGTTGTGTGGGTCTGTGTGTGTGTGTGTTAGGTGGGCAGGGCTTAGCTGGAGGAAAACTACTCAGACTGGGATCCTGCTGCTCAAACAGCAGGATCCCCGGGACAAACGGAGAACAGATAGACAGACAGACAGACAGTGAGAGAGACAGGTACAGACAGATGGGCAGAGACAAACGGAGAGGATGACATGAGGAGATATTGAAAAGGATGAGTCAGTAAGAGAGAGAAAGACGGGCAAAGCAGGACCTGAAACATCCAGTATCTGTATGGTGAGCTGCAGCAGAGACGTGCTCCTACAGGCAGCACTTAAACTCAATATAATGGACAACAGATTACGCCAATCATCACAAATGTCATCTGACAGGCGGTGGATGTAGCCAATCAGACTGCATTTCTAAAACTGAGCCAACCAGATAGCCAGAGGGACAGCTAGCATGACAAGAACCAGACTAAACATCAGCAGCACAGTTTTCGTTGGCTCTGCGCATTTTTCAAAGAAGCACAAAGTGACCTACCAGACTCTTGGTCCATTTTGATTGACAGGGCAGGGCTCTGGGGGGCGGAGTCTTCACTCAGAGAGTAGCTGTGCTCTGCTTGGATATCTGCGAGATTAAAGGGATGGAAAATGTAACCGTGTTGGCTTCATCTGTCTTTAATAATGAAGATTTATCTCAGGCAGTTGTTGATGGATCATTGATAGCAGCCACGCAGGTACACTTAACCTGACGCCCCAAAACATCTGCATTATGTGGTATTACACATCATTGATCTGAGCGATGGCCATGTGTGTTTATTGGGAAGATTCACTCTGGCAGGATCCTTGATGCTGCTAAGATTCTTTGAGAGTTTCCTCAAGAAGCAGAGCGTTTTCCACCAAATCTAACTCCACAACTCTGTGATATAAATGGTCATTCGAACATATGTAGTTGTCTAAACTTTCCAGAAAGAGCCACAATGCCTGTCCAGTTCTTGACACCTGATATATGAGCTCTGTCACAGCGGGAGAACAACAGTAATGATATAATTATTTATACATCAAAAGGCAGACATTTTGGCATGTTTTGACACTAACGCCTTAATCAATGATGATCGGGAGAGCTAAGCCTCCTCACAAATGTTCTCCTAAATAACCATTATTTATCATCATCTAGCAGAATTTGCTGCATATTTTATGATGTCCAACAGGCATGGATTGACAATTAAGACTCTAACTATCACTTTAAATCAGTTTTGAAGGCTTATCTGTATCAAAGGCTGTCATATAAATTCGTAATTTTTAGATCTACTTTTGCTTTCGGCTGTCAAACTACACTGCACTTTTGTCTTTACTCTTACGTTGTATATTTTAGGTTTAAATCAAATGCTTTTTATGATTTTATACTATTATTATTATTATAAGAATGTACTGTATGTGAAGTGTTTTTCCTGGATATTCATCATTTCATCCATGCAGCTGGCATGAAAGATGATTATTAATACATAAATGCATCACAGAGCTCCTGACATGGTTATAAATATGCACATTTGAATTCTGTCTGGGCGTATTTGACCTTGCCCTGCTGTTGAGGCTTTTACGTAAAAATGACTCAGGTGCTTATGCAGACATGACAATGATAAAATAACATACTGTTCTTCTAATCGTTGTCCGAGTGACCACAATGACGACGGGGATGCTAATTTGTCTGAAGTGAGCCTGAAGAGTAGAGTAACAAGTGCGTGTGTGTTTTCCTCTGGTTTAAAGGCAGGGGCTTTGGAACGTTCTCTCATATCATGAAACTTGACATCTTTTGGAGTGAAAGAGGCCAGCGTTGAAGTCAGCGAGAAGTAAAAAGTTGATACAGTTGGTCTCCAGGGTTTCAAATCAAACCGAGTCTTTCTCTATATAAAAGTTGGCTAAGGAGGGGAGCAACTGGCTGCTGCGCTACGAGGGAAACTCTTGGGCCTGAAAGCATTTCAAAGCAGGATGTTAGTGGAAGGAACAACCTGCGATTCAACCCGAGCGAACCTGGATTCCACTGAATTGTTATATATATTCATTTCCAACTGCTGTATTTTAATAGTGGGAGCATCTGCGGGGAGTGTGGTGATCATTTATCCTGATCAAAGAGGAGCTCACCTGGGCTGCTGTCCATGTCGATGTGTAAAAGTGAAGATCTGTCCGCCAATAGGGGTCGCTCTAATACATGGTCGTCGAAGAAACTGTTGAACAATTCACTGCTGAAGTCGTCCATCTGGTCACCTGAGAAAGGCTGCGAATATGAACAAGGACACAGAAACAGTTATTAGCCGACTTGTGTAACAAACTTTACACAATTCAGTAAAAACCACCCAACCGGGTTGCTTGTCCCAGCCAAAGAAATGTTCGTGTTTTGGAGATGTTTTCGGAAAGACGTGGCTGTGCGCTTGATCAGGCATGCTTTGTTAGTAGTTTTATAAGCTTGGCACATCAGGAGGCTAAAGCTTATAAATGTATTTGCATCAGCCACAGCAGATTAATGCTAACAGGATCTGTGGTTATAATAGTGCAAAAGTTTAAGACTTTTCTGTTTGTATTAATTTTTCTGACCCCGAAAAAGATACTCTAGAGACGACAGACTGCTTGGTTAATCAGCTGATCATTTCCCTGACTAAGCAATGAGTTATTTTGCCAATTACAGCTTTTTATTTTAATGCATCATCTCCAAATGTCTTGTTTTATCCCGAAAATACCCATCTCACAAGGGTCTAATACAAAGAAAAGCAGCAAATCTGAAAAAGGTGGACCAAGAAACCCGCTGGAAAATGACTCAAATGACAAATATTCGACCTGTAGTTTTCACTTCTAAGACAGACCATCTCTCAGTGTCAGAAATTAGACATAGACTGTGCTGATGCCTTGAGGAGTCAGTCAATGGGAAACAGCATTGATAGATAATCCTCAGTCTGGATGAATGAGTCACTGAGCTGAGAGCTGTGTTCTGGAAACCTAGGACAGCATGGTGCTCTGATTCCCCTGGTTTACACACACACAATATGAGTCACCCTGGTCTTCAGCAAACATGTAGAAAGCAGAACAAAAGCAGACACTCATACACATGGGCTGATTGGAGCCCGTTAATAAAACACTGCTTGGAGGCTCCTCAGACAGACAGTGACAGATATAGACAGATTTAATTAGCAACAATCACAAAAAAAAATGATTTACATGTTTTATTCCTGGAAATTAGTTTAACCTCCTCTGTGAAAACTGCCAGAAGTGTCAAGGCGGATAAAATCGGTCCAGTAGCAACAATAAAGACATGACTGGGATAATAAATACAGCTCTAACTTCAATATTTTTCTAATACAAACAATGGATCAAATGTGTAGAGTGAAAGGGCTCAGTCTTTTCCTCCAGCTCTGCAGCTCTGTGGAGGGTTTTAGTCTGTTTTAACCTCTGCTCTCATCGAGCAAGTGGCAGCAGGCAGCTCTGACAAACCCATCTACCCAACAACAGAGCTTACATAAAACACTAGATTTATATCTTTTTTTTTAAGTTTTAGTGTATACTTTACTTTAGATAGGCTTACTTTCCGAGCACTCCTCATAATCAGATTCCAGTTGCCTGTAAATATCCATCATGTTGAACATTTGTGGGACTTACGGCCAAGAATTTACATACAGTTTATGATTTGGACGTGCTTTAAAGCTACTTTTGGCTTAATCTCCTTGGACCTCATAAGGCTTTTTTAATGTATGCATACTTGGAAGCTTCAGTGTTTGCAGTGAGGGAACAAACAGGCCAGATTGAAGATTGTTAAAGGAACATCTGTTTAATGTGCACGGTTCTGCAATATGCTTTAAAGCTGGGGTAGGCAGTCATTTTTTGGCACCATTGGGCAAAAAAATTCATTACAACTTTTAAACATATTGTAATTCAAGTAGTTTGAGAGGAAGTTGGACTTCTGTACCTCCTTTAAGCCGTTTTCAGCTTTAAAAAATCTAGCCAGAGATGGGAGAAAGTGGGCGTTTCTATTGGCTGTTCTACAAATGCTGATGCACAGTGGAGGGTTGGTGCTAGATTTGATCTCTGCTGCCTAACCTTAACCCTCTGAGCCCCAAAACCACCGCTGAGTTTAAAACGGCATTTTGCCCCTAAAATTAAATTCATTTATCAGAGCCAGAAACTGTAGAAACAGAGAATATTTGGCTTTTCAACTTCCTGACGGCCCTTTACTCATCTGTGGCATAACTTTTAGTCAGGAAACTAAACTTAAAATCATATATATTTCATCAAAACACTTTATTCCACGTGTCTTATATAAAAAAAAATCAACATAAATAAACTGCGTTCTCAAGAAAAAACACCCGTGCAACAGCAACAACTGCCTAAACTGCAAAGTAATGGAAAACAAGAGGACGTCCTTATCAAAAACAGTCTGACAATAAAACATGTGTCAATACTGGCAACGTATACTCAGAACTGGAGTTACATCCACTAACTACTAGATTCTGAGCTTGCCGTTCTTCTCCTGGACATTTTTCTGTAATATCTACATCTCCTGTAGTGGTCAGTGAGGTTGTGTAGGTAGATTTACCTGCAAGTTGGCTTTCTGTTAATTGTAACCAAAGGTTTGCGGCTAATTCAATTTGATGTTTATGCTCTTATTTACCATCACGGTTGTGTTGTGGGTGCATCTGCCTGTGCTCCTCTGCAGAAGAATGGCTATATTTTCTCATTCTGGTGGTTATTTGTTATTTTTGTTGCCTTCCAGATTTCGGCCTACCCTTTTAAATACAGTCCAGACGACCACATTAACAGTAACATTCACAACTTCACACATGCATTATCTCAAAGTCTGTGTGTGTGTCTCTATTTGTGACTTTGTTTGAGAGGTCAAGCGTGTCAGTAGTGAAAGTCTGGGACACATGCAGCTGCCAAATGAAAACATGTGGAGCAAGCACACACACATACACAACACACACACACACTGGGGGAATAAGTGCAGATGCTGAGTAAAAAAAAAAAAAACACATCAAGAACAATAGATGTTCTGATACTCAACAGTGAACCGTGTTGAGTTCTGTAAATAACTAAAGGGGAAGGTTTGGGATTTGGAAGCTTAACAGGTATTTTTCACACATGACATTTTGATTTGTCATAGCAGGAAAAAGTGCAGGTGTAACTAATGATGTTAAAGATATCTCCGTTACATTTAGGTGCTGCAGTAGCCCGTGGCGATGAGCCAGCTTATACTTGCCAAGAAATAGTCCGGCACACAACCTGTACTAATCTGTATTTCTAACCTATACGGACACATCTAACCTTTAAAGTCTATTTTTAGTCACTGCAATAAAAAGTCCTGCACCTCTATGGAAGCGGCAAAACCATGGCTAGAAGTAAAGATAATTCAAAAATGGATTTTTTGCAGTATTACAAAGTTATAACAGCATAAACTCCCCAAAAAATAAAGTGGATTTCTTTGAGTATTTACATTGCAAAAATGTAAAAAACTGGAATCAACATGTGCAAATTTTTCCAAGTGCCCACAGGTGTTACCAGTACTGGAAAAATGGCGGCCCTGCAGATTAAAGATATTTTAATACTTGCTTTTAAACTTGTCTGCAGCCTGCAGTTCAGTTGAGTAGTCCCTGCATTTTTGTCATATTGATCACAGCTGAGTCAGTCATTGTTTCTCTGTTGCACCAATGAGAGCTGAATTTTTACATTTTTACAGAACCTGCTTATTGCAAATGATATATTTTTTAATGAGACATGTAGAATAAAGTAATGTTGATGAAATATCACAATATTAAGCTTACATATGGTAACTTTTACCAGTGGAACTCAAAGTTGATAATCTCCTAATTTTCAGTTTTTACTGTTCCCAGCTGTGATAAATGGTGTAATTTAAGACATTTTTTAAAGATAGCATACCTTTCAAACCTGCCGGCGGGTTTTAAGGTTCAGAGAGTTAAATGGCTGCATAACTGGTGGTTCACTTTTACCACAAATAGAAATGGAAATGAGTCACTTGATTCCTTACCTCAAGGATCGCTACAGGATAAAGAAACTGACAGCCACTGCTCCCCAAGATGTATGCACACACTCGGTGATCCTGCTCCTTCACACACACAAGTGAATACTAACTCATTCATAAACACCCACACTCAGGAATAGTACAGGTATCCTAACAGAGCGGCCTTGTTCTCCTGCTGCACTAAATGTCAAAACAATATCCGTTTAAATAACCTCGACACGGCCCCTTTAATACTGCTCCAATATGGAATATAGGTCACATTTAAACTGGCCTGCTCGTGTATAAACAGTGAAAAGTTTCCTAATTGGTATATAATGGAGCGATGTAGCGAGAGAAAAAGCAAAGAAAGCCCCATAAATGAAACCGTTATATATGATCTAAAATTAGCTCTCGTCGCTGCATTCGTCCAAAAGTGTCAGCCCATATGTAGCAGTCTAGTTATTATTATTAATGTTATATACTGTGGCACTACTGCTCCAGCAATGATCCTGTAATGTCACATTTGCAGCACTGGGCCTCAGTTTTGCATTCAGCCTCAGTAGTGACCCAATTTTGCAATATTTAGTTGGGTTAGGTCTGTTTTCCACTTGCTTACTTCCAACACACCTGTAGCCTGTGATACACCTCCTACTAGCACTACCCTGTTTGAGGCTAATCTTTTTCTTATCCATCACCTGGCACAGCGATGAAGAATCCATGGCCATGTTAATGTTTTTACAGCATGTTCAGGGATTCCTGCTGGTGGGAAAACCTCCTGAACATGTACAGACTGCTTCATTGATTGAGATCACCCCGACTTTGCTATTTTAGCAATCTACAGTCCCTGTGGCGCAAAACCTGGAGGTGGATGTCACATGGGATAGGAGGCCCTGAATAAGCTGCAAGGGGATGGGTGGATGATGGAGTGTGGCTTCCATTTTAACACTGATAAATGTCATTACAGTTTGTGTTGTGGGAAGCCAAACCATGTACTGTCACGCTGCAGCCAAGAGTAATCATTAAAATGCCCAGAGGTTCCTAACATTCCTGGTATCTTATAATTAACACAGCAGCAACAAGGTCCTGTTCTGCAGCTATGTGTCTGTCATGCCATTATGTGCAACCTGTGCAATAATGTGGCCTCAATACACTAGGGACATTTCAAAAGACTAATATGGTTTTTGAGGCATAACATGACATGTGCTGCTCTTGTCAGGAGATTCAACGCACTGTTTGGGTGTACTATTGAGCAGGGACATTCAAACCTACAACACACCTAACATGAATAACTGGATTGAAACCGTTCTCTCCAAGGCAGGGCTTCGCTCCTGAGGTCTCAATACAAATGCAAATTTGTGTTGTATAATTAAGGCAGTTCAGACAAACAATATTTTGTCTTCCCTGCCAATCTAGATGGCTCGTTTCTACTGGCCATGGGGGTATTGGTGTGCAGCAGTCAAAATTTAAATTAGCTGAACTTTGATTACTTTGAGTCCAGAGCTCACTGAGCAGATTTGGTTTCATACAAAAAGCCTCTCAAAAAGAAAATATGAGAGCATTTTCAGATTTGATGCAGCTAGAGGTGCAGGACTTATATTGCAGTGACAATTTAGTAAAATGAGAAATAGAAATGTAAAAATGTGACAAATGAGCAACACCCAGAAACTGCTTGGGGTGCAGGGGGTTAATTTGCCAGGGAGTTGGACAATTTCGCCTGATTATATATGCAGATAACATAATATTATTGTGTCTCACCAATCCATTGTTCAGACAAAAGGTCGACATTCAGTTGACTGTTTTCCTCCAGTAGCATCCGGTGCTGTTGCTAATCTGCATCACATCTACACTGACATTCAGGAGCAAATGCAAAAGTAACATAGTCTTTGTAACCGTTTAATTATCTGTCATTTTATAGCACAACTTTAGGTAAACAAAGAGACGCGCATGCAATAGAAGCTGGGTTTGTCAGTATTAGGACAGGAAGCTTAATGAGCCCAGAGTGGCTTCGGATGCTTGATGCTGGAACAGCTGCAGTCAGTGTGAACAGAGGAACTGAAGTCTGGACCTGTCATTACCTGAAACACTGCCCTCTCTGCTGGGAAAAGAACCACAGTGGGGAAAGAAAGAGTGTTAAAAAGCAGTTGACAGGTTTTATAGCTTATTTCGGTGCTGGTGTGTCATTAGGAGGGACGGAGCTGAGATGTAAACCACACAAAGCGAGCTGGGAAAGACACATGCAAGGAGTAATTATAAATGCAGAGAGTGACTCCGTTGTGCCTGTAATTAACGGTGTTGAGTCTCAACACATCTCTCTCCTCTCCTTTCATTTGGCTGCCTCACTGGCTCAGGTGAAATAGGCAGAAAAAGGCAGAATAACCAACCAGTCTGGTCTGCATGTGAAGTTTGGTGAAGTTTGGAAAGCGCAGGGACAAACTGGATTACCGAGAGTCGGGCCAAGAAGTGTATGTCATTGCGGAATGAACATTTGCAGTGGAAACTATCGTAAAACCTTCAGAACTTCATGTTAAGGCCAAAAGAAAATAAACTGAAAGAAAAGATATTCCTTCCGTCATGTAGTCTCACAGTGAGCCTTCAAGACTGTCATTTATCAGTTGTATACTGCAGGCAAATAAAATGTTGACAGCAGATTTATGCTGCCATAAACAAATAATAAGTGGTTCTTGTTTTAAAGGAGGTAAAAAAATAAGTGAAATAATGGAATGTAACCCTTACATGTGTATGCTTGCATTCAAAATTTTAACTTCTAGGCATCAAAGCTGCTGCATTTTTTCACCAGACTGCAGGAAATGCAGCGTCATGTCAAACTTGAAACTGACTGATTACATTCTGCTGCACCACTGCTGTCTTAGCCACAGTTATTAGCAATAGCATAATTTTTTGCAATGCCATAAACACTGCATTAAACATACATACCTAATGGCAATGTAGTGGACATTGTACATCCAAAACTCTGCAGGAATTAGGTTTGTTTTTATTGTATCCAGAGTGAATCTGGTTTTGATGCCCACCTTTACTAAAGTTTAGAGCTGCAGCTAAGGATTATTTTTATTGTTGATGAGTCTGAACAGTTTTCTCAATTAATCGATGAGTTGTTTTGGTCAGGAAATGGTGAAAAAAGTCCAAGATGGCATCGTCAAATGTCTTGTTTTGTCCACAACCCAAATATATTCAATCTACCGTCATACAGGATTTAGGAAACCAGAAAATATTCACATTTAAATACTGGATTCAGAGAACTGTAAACTTTTTCCTTCAAAAATACTCAAAGAAATGAACTGATTATCAAAATAGTTGACGACTAACTGCAGCCCTATTCAAGATTTATTATCTGTGAAGGTTCTCAGTCATCCAGGTCATGGTTATCCTCGTAGTTTCAATCGTAGCATCTGGACTTTCTTGAGTTTGTCCAAGACGTTCCACCTCTCATCAAAGAGGCTTCATCAGTTCTAAACTGACTGGTTGGGAGTTCCAGATTTTATACTCTTCAGGATCCATTAACACTATTGAAACTCCAGTCTGCTGGGTGTGTGTTGTCGTTAGGTCCTTCCCTCTCACAATGGGGTTCGTTAGGGCCTGAATGGGTTCTGTTCTTCCTGGGTAGAGAATGTAATGCTGCATTGAATACTGGTGAGAGGTGATGTCTCAAGCCTCTCCCTCTGTTTACAGATGGTTTCTCCAGTTTAACATAGATGGCTTCCTTCACCCCCCCTATGTTTGAGTATTTTCCTAAAAATGTGTGAGAAGATCTATTTGCCGTAGAGGCTGTTTCCCTTGTTTAAAGACTTTTCTGTAAATTAACAATATCAGTTCAAAAGTGCTGCACATGTTTTACGTTTAGCTGTCTGTTAACTTCAGTCTCTTCCAGTCAATTAATCACACCGACTGTTTTTAGTTAACACAATTTATGGTGCGGCAATTTCATTTTCCCACCATAAATGGAAAAATAAATTAAAAGCAATTGTTTGAGGAGAGACAGCCACACACTCAATCATGTAAAGAAGTTTCAGTAAGAAAGAAGTGAATTCAACTGCTAATATTTTCATTAATGATTAATGTTTGAGATAATATATCAAAAATAAAATGCTTGTTGCTTTTCTTTGCCATTTAGGATTGTAAACCAACTATTTTTGGACATTTTATAGACAAAATGATTCATTGAGAAAGCATCTATATATTAACGCTAACCTTTAAATGCTAGAAACGTACTTGTATTAATCACAGATGACAGAAACAGATTATCCCGTGTCCACGGACTATTTAAATAAGACACTGAAAGCCAGCAAAATGGAGCACGACCGGCTGACATTTTTAAATGAAACTGCGAATTTGACAGACCTGCAAACACCAGGTCATTATCCTGTAATCCTGCCTGCCATAGATAAGAAAATGGCAATGTTCTCTACTGTATTTGGCTTCATGTGGCTGCAGTGGCTTGGCTGGATATAGTCTCAATTGAACTACATTTCAGAGCAAGAGAGCAGCAGCGGTTACTGTGTGTGCCGAGACAGAAGTGAGCTATAGTTCCCAGTAAAACAGTAGAAAAGTATTTTTCCTGCACACACACACACACAGCGCTGCATGCCTGCACACATTCCTTCTGGCAGCCGAGCAGCCAATCAGCGGCGGGCATGCAAATGAGATGGGTGTGTCTCTTTAAAGCTGGAGTACAGGGTCTGAATGGAGAGTAGAATACAATAAAGTAGAATCGAGGGCGGACGCAGAGCAGAAAATAAAATAAAAGAGATAATGACCACAGAAGAGAAGATGTATATAGATGTGTGTGCTTGTAGGTCAGCTGTAGACTAGAATCCAATCAAACAGAACACACAGTGAACACTTTACAGCTCAAATATCCTGCCCTGTCCTCACTTGACCTCATTTTGTGCCTGTGTGTGCCTCGAATGATTGAAAACATAGATTTATAATGAATAAGAGCGGCAGGAATTTGTCATTTAATCTATCTGTCAAACTATTTTAAGAATAAAATGAGTTATCAAGTCAATTTCAAGCAAAGAAGTAAAATATTCTCCAGTTTCAGGTCCCTAAATATGAGCATATGCTGCTTTTGTAATGAGAGTAATGTGTGAAGTAACTTTGCTTGATTTTAGAAAAACTTTACAAGGCAAAACGTAAGATAAATACCTGATAATGTAATGAATCCTCAGTCACAGCCCTCAAAATGAAAAATCCTGAAATGCTTCATCTGTTTCATATTTATACCTGCATTTTCCATTCATACTCAACAAAGACTGGCCCTCTCCTGTGTCTCATGTGCTCCTCTGGCTAACAGCTAATGGCTCTACATCCCCACGAGCTGCTGCGCACTGTGCTATAGATCAAATGATTAAATAACAGGATGAGCGGCACATTATTCCATTATGAAGAAACCAGTAGTGGCAGCTCTACTCCTGTTTCCTTCAGGATTTAGGGAACCCGTGATGAGTTCCCAGCTGGTGGTAAAATGCGTTATCCATGTCTGATCCTTGGTCCATTGGCAGTGGTGGTAATTCACTCTCTAATAAGAACTTCATGGTGACAGTGTGTGTGTAGCTCCAGCTTAACTTAACCCTGCTTTTTTGTCTGGTAAGGAGGTGTGTCAGTGACCAGATGCATGTGCTTGGAAAGTCATTTACAGCTATTGTAGGAATCTTGATCAGCTCTATGTATTTCTTATCCCCCCTGGTTATCAAAAGGGGACACACAGTACTGGAAGAGGTAAACAGGAGAGGGTGAATCCCTGCTGTACTGCACCACTTAATAAAAAACAATGAGTCTCTTAGTCTCCTGGTGGTGCTCCCGTTTTAAACCTTTAAATCTTTGGAACAAGACATCATGAAAAACATCCTAAAGTTTAGTATAAATAGAATATTTTAGAAAAAAAAGCCGTCTGAGTGGACAAAACTGAGCTCTCTGCTAATCTGTACATGAGATGGATTCATTTTTTCTTTACTATCAACTCTATTTTTACAATGATTTGATCCAGAATTGATATTTTGAATTGATTGATTGATTGATTACAGAATATTACAATAATAGTTCGTGGAGACCAACTAGAGCTAAAAAAAAAAAAAAAAAAAAGTAGGGCAAATGTAGATTTACAATAAGCTAGACAACCCAACTCCCAATTCTAATGTTGATCCATATCTAGCAGCTGGATAGCTCAGTGACTAACACCCCAGACCTTGGCATGGGAGATCAGTGGTTCAAATCCCAATCAGGGTGCAGGTATCCAGTAAGGACCCTTAGGCAAGGTCCTTAATGCTGCCCCGCCTACCTACCTATGTACGTCGCTTTGGATAAAAGCGTCTGCTAAATTAAACCTTAATTTAATCTACTATTGAGTAATTAGCAGTTTCCCCTAACATCTAGTTAGTGCAGGTTTAAACATGTGACTATACTGTGACCAAAGCTAATGAGTGAAACAGCCAACAATATCATTTTAATACCTCATCTGCAGCCATTCATTCAAAGTAATTTATGAGCAAGCGCTACTCCTCCACACAACTGGAATGAGAGCTTCACACCAGACATAAACAAAAAGTTAGAGACACAAAATAAAGAATTTACAGGTGATCTCTTTAACATACAGCTTTTCCAGGTCCTCTGATTTGTAATTATGATCATTACTGACATGCAGACGTCTCAGCAACTGTCAAGCGGAGACCGAACTGTGGTGGATTCACTGCACTAAAGTATGTATAATCATGATATCCTGCAGAGCAGCTAATCATCCATCGTTTCCCATGTCCTCAGTGGTACAGCCCAGCCTAGCGGCTTCACAGCAGAGTGGACTACTTTATTTAGAACACAGACGGGGGGGTTTAAACCACAAGCAGACTGCTCGGCTGACTCACTGACTAGAATAGAGGTCTGCCTAAAAAACCTGCGGCGAGGGGATGACACAAAGTGGAAAAAGAGACAGAGGCACAGGACAGAAATAAGCTGACACAGTTAATGATGTTGTGATATTAACCTCTCAGAGCGTTCAGTGCTCAGTCTGTTGTTTTTATGAATTAAGAGTGCAAAGCCCAGTCAAGCATGGCAGTATACTTTTGGCCGGAGGTGCACGACACACCTTCAGCACACTTGGAATGGCATGAGGATTAATGCATTGATTTAAGGGCTGGAATCAATCCTGTCATCACAGTTTGATTGTATTTACATGCAACGCATGCACAAAAACTGTGCAGAAACTCCCCATCATGACCCCTGATGAGTTGGTTCTCCAATTCATTTCATTTTGCACGCCCGATTGCTCATTACAGCCACAGTTCTCAATCTAGTCTTCAAGTGCTGAGCTTAAAGACTTTGCTATGCTCAGGTGCTCTGAGAGGATGAGGATATGCAGGAGGCACTGGAGGAAACAGGTGGTTTTTGAGGAGGGTCTGCGATTTAGAGAAGATTCGTCATGCAACTGTGTTTGTTGTGTGCAAAAAAGAAAAAAGAAGTGTGGATGATTCTGCAGCAGGACTGAGTTGCCAACTGCAGTAAATTAAAACAAGCTAAAGACATTACTGGGAATAAATTAGGAAACATGCCTTGATTAGGGTTTAATTAAGAGAAACACTTGAGAACATAATTGAAAAGTCTGATGCACGCGCACACACACACACACCATATTAATAGTCAGGTGTGCTGCTGAATATTCCAACACCTGCCAGCTGAACACACACACACACAAGTTAACCAGTAACTCGCCAACACTTCTTAGTTTGCACAATCAAACACACAAAAACGCACGCTGGGTTTGAGCCCCGGATGTCTGTCAGGATCTAATAACTGCACCGCCCTGCTGAGGTCCGGCTCCGGGCGGAACAGCCGGCGGAGGTGCGTTTGATTAAAAGCGGACTTGCAGCAGAAATAAACGAGTCAACAGTTTTTGCGCTCATGAAAACGTGGAAATGATGAGCAGCTGAGGGGAAGTGGGTTTAATTAGAGCCAGGACTCACCACGTTAGTGAGGAAATCTCCGTCGCTGAGTTCCTCCAGGTCCAACAGGTTGGTTCCTCCAGACGGATAGAGTTTCTCCGCTGTTAAACTGTCTAAAATAGACTCCATCATGACTGTGTGTGTGTCTGCTGCTCGCTGGACGGATGGACAGCAGCTCTCAAAACCAACTCATTAAAATGAGGCAGTTTGTTGTCAGACGGCGGCAGAACCGAGCAGCACCTGTGGGTGAAGCCGCGGAGTCCGGCTGCTGCTTTCTTTCAGTGTCAAACTTGAAAATGTAGAAATTTCACATCCTCCTGCTTCTCCCTGTCGCGAGGACGATGATATATTCCTCCAGCTCTCACCTCGCGTGCGCTGTCTCAGCCACGCGCTCATGAATATTCACAGCCCCCCGCCCCCCGCGTCAAATGACGACCACGCCCACAAACAGGACGTTTTTTTTTTTACTGTCTAATCACCACAGAATTAAAGTACATCTCTAAATTTCACATAAAATATACTCTGCTTACTGTAATGTTAACATATTAAAAAGTTTTATTTATATTTATTATTATTTATTTATTTATTTCCCAATTGTGTTAAATTACAGATAATATCTGGTAAAATTACAGAAAACCTTAGTAGTAA
>OMNN01038261.1:1815-17048 GCA_900302755.1 Chromis chromis | reverse complement strand
CCGGCCTGGGCCTGGGCCTGGGACCTTTCTGTGGAGTTTGCATGTTCTCCCTGTGCAGCGTGGGTTTTCACTGGGTTCTCCGGCTTCACAATCCAAAAACATGCTGAGGTTAATTGATGATTCTAAATTGTCCATAGGTGTGGATGTGAGTGTGCTTGGTTGCTTCTCTATGTGTGGCCCTGTTGGCATTTCTAGGCTGTAACCTGCCTTCACCCTGAGTCAGCTGGGATAGACTCCAGCCCCTCGATACCCTACAGAGGATTAAGCGGTGTATAGATAATGGATGGATGGATTTACATTTATTTTCATTCCATAACACGCTGTACGGAGTTGTCACTGAATTGCCTGTCCCGTGGAGCCGCTTGGTTCCAGGGCTCCGCTGTCTGGCCCTTGCAGGGACATAGTGGGAGGGACTTCAGTGTTAAAATAGTCCCTCCAATGAGAGCAGCCCACGTTTCTGGTCGAACACGGATGTGCGCTGAGTGGACCAACCACCGAAATGTAGGGCAGATAGGGAGGAGACGACGAGAGCAGGCAGAAAGGATTCATTTACAAAGTGTACACCCCGTCAGCTGTTCGACTTCTCCATTATCAAGTAACGAGAAGTGATTTTAACTCCAACTAGAGTCTAGTTATGTTAGTTTCTTCGGGATAGCGATGTGCAACCTTTAATTTGTTCGGGTGGGAACCTTTCAGCGACGGGACTTATTTCCACACGGATTACTGTCCTGCTGGGACCGTAAATATACTGTCGTAGCTGTTTCTGCGGGAAGAAAACGATGAAGATTCAGTTCATATTTTGACAATTTCAATGAAACAAACAAACACTTCCAGTCGACGAGGACCCAGAGCCGTTAAGTTCGCTGCTTCCGGTGTCAAAGTGTGATTAAATCGGGAAATGGAGTCGTGTCGGCGGACAGGACTCAGCGGGGTCCTGTGCTCCCTGTCTCTGCTCTGTGTCATCCTGGACATCCAGCTGGACGGTAACACCGACTTTACACTGAATACAAGCCTTTAACAGCTTCCTCACTCACAAGGACACACGTTTCTAGACGTTTCCAGCTTCTTTATACCTTCTAGCTGCTAAAGGTTTCCCAAACTGTCATTGAATGTTAGCTTACAGAGGTGACATCACATACCGCCGCTCTTAGACTCCAAATAAAAATCACTGCCACGTTGATGCTCTAATATAAAAACAGAGTAAACTTAATTCTACCAGTTTAACATGATGTTAAAGGGCGGTATGTGTGTACATAGAGGCGTAGCTATCCTTCACCTGTCACCAGGAGCCCACCTGCTTTACCCGTGTAAAGAAAAACATAATGGTCTAACTAAAAAATAACCATATTAATATCATTAGTGGGCGATAAGCATTCAATTAGGGCTCAATCAAGGTCTAAAGAATGTCAGAAAAGAAAGAAATAATAGTCACAGTATAGCCATCAGTTGGTTTGAGCAGTTATTTAAAAAAGACAAGTCAAACTTCTCTGATTCCAGCTTCTTAAGTTTCACTATTATCTGGTTTCTTTCAGAGATCTGATTCTTTTAGGTCTTTTTGGGGCTAATGTCAAAATGTAGAATTACACAGACACCAACACTAACCTTTGTTGTGTGCTTTATACATAGTCTCTTAAATAGAACTTTGACTGTTATCGTTTGAGACTACAGACAAAAGAACTTGCATCAGAGCCAAAGAAGGGTGTTGCTCAGCTAAATTACCATATCTTATTTGGATTCAACTTCACAAAATGACAATGAGAAGAATCTGAAAAGTGAGAATCGGCTCCGATGATCAGACAGTCTCATAATCACTCAGGATCTGTTTTCTTTATTCCTCTATAACGGTAAACTGAATATCTTTGGGTTGTAGACAAAACAAGGCTACTGAGGATGTCGTCTTGGGCTGTGAGAAACACAAATAGACATTTTAAATTTTATTTTTTATTTTTTACAATTTTCTGACATTTTCTAGACCAAACAACACATCTATGAATCAAGAAAATTATCCACAAATTATTCAACAGTGAAAATGATCCTTAGTTGCAGTTCTGTGTGTGTAGACAGAGGCGTAGCTCGACTTTACAGGACCTCACTTCCTGTTATCAGGATCCCACACCACCTGCATTAGCTGTGTAAAGAAAAACACTGTCTAACCACAAACAAGCATAGTACTATAATGATATTATGGGTGGATGATAGGCATTCAATTTGGGTCTAATGAGGGTCAGATGACTGATCAGTTCAACTGTAGATACATTCATTTATAATAGAGTATATGATGTTATACAGCAGTCATTATCTTTAATGATTTAGTACATGTTATGGATAATAGATGAAGAAACTGACAGGAATATTTGCTCATCAAGGAAATAAACTATCAAATCAAACAAAACAGAATTATTAAACTAATACTTTAATCATGTACATCATGCTTACTGATCTGCCACACTTCCAATAGATGATTTGGCATAAAGATAAATTATAAAGTGGTGTCCATAGCGATACATTATGGTTTTCACTTCTAATGTTGCCAGACAGTGACGTGAAAATAAGTGTAAATCTAAAGAAAACCCTAAAAGACGGAACAGATTCAGCTACATCATGGTCTGCTGTTCTAATTTTGTAGCGCAGCATTTGTCAGCGATGTATTCTCAGTGAGGCTCATGCACAGATTTGTGTTACAGGTGTCTTAGGAGCAACTCACGTCGAGATCGAGCACCACTTGGAGATGGGCCGCAAACTTTTGGCAGCCGGTCAGCTGGCTGAGGCCTTGTCCCACTACCACTCTGCTGTGGGTAAGGTTACACACACTGACACACATGTATGTACTGGCTCCCGCTGGCTGACATTTCAGACTTTGTCTCTGCTCTGATAACGCTTGTTTTCTACCATATTTGCTGCTTAATTCTGCCTTTACAGACATTTTTTTGTACAGAATTTTAGTAGTTTGGAAGCGCATGTTTAAAACATTAATAAAATAGAAACTGTGTCTGGTTGACATTTTCCAGAGGGGGACTCTAAGAATTATCTTACCTACTACAAGCGAGCTGCAGTGTTTCTGGCTATGGGAAAATCCAAATCTGCTCTGCCAGATCTGACCAGAGCCATCCAACTCAAGCCTGACTTCTTGGCTGTAAGTTCATCTGATCATCACAACCCAAAACATCTGCATCTTGATGGTGTTCTGCTCTTTTTTTTCTCTCCTCCACCTCCTTATCCTGTCATCTTGTTTCCTTATCTCTTTGCATTTTCAGGCCCGGTTGCAGAGAGGGAATATCCTGCTGAAGCAAGGCAACACACAGGAGGCCAGGGAGGACTTTGAAGCAGTCGTAGGTTTAATGACATGCTGCTTTGGCAGTCCTAAACCACTATTGTCTGTGTGCTTGCCAGAATAATACAGGTCATTAAATTAGAAATGTGTCTGCTGTCTCAGCTGCAGCGCTCTCCAGACCACAAAGAAGCTCATGAGCAGCTGATGAAAGCAAACGAACTGGAGGAGCTGCAGGAGGAGGCCCATGCTGCATACCACCAAGGAGACTACAGCGCTACCACCAATGTGTTGGAGAGAGTTATAGAGGTAGATGTCATGTCTGCTATCTGTCCATCTATCTAGCGTCATCCTCTAATCCAAAATCTGGTCATGGAGGCAGCAAGCTCAGCAGCCATGTTTTTTTTTTTTTTTTAAAGATTTATTTTTGGCCTTTTATGCCTTTTATTCGACAGGACAGTGGATAGAGTTGGAAACGGGAGAGAGTGGGGAAGGGCATGCGGTAAACGCCCGAGGTCGGAGTCGAACCCGGGACAGCCGCTATGCCTTAGCACTTAGGTCACGCGACATAACTGTTAGGCTATCAGGGCGCCCCCAAGCAGCCATGTTTTCCTGCTCCTCCATGGAGGGTCTAAGGAAGAATCCTAATCAGATGCTGAATCACATGAGCTGGCTGCTTTCGAGTTGAAGTTTGAGCTCCTCAACCGTTTATCTAAGGCAGGGGTGGGGAACCCTGGTCCTCGAGGGCCACTATCCTGCATGTTTTAGATGTGTCCCTCTTCCAACACCTGATTCAAAAGATCAGCTCATCATCAAGCTCTGCAGAAGCCTGATAACAATCCTGATTATTTGAATCAGGTGTGTTGGAAGAGGGAAAAACTACTAATCTAAAACATGCAGGATAGTGGCCCTCGAGGACCAGGGTTCCCCACCCCTGATCTAAGGTGTAGCCCAGCCGTCCTATGGAGGAATCTCAGCTCGGTTGCTTGTATCTGCGATCATATTCTTGTAGCCATTACCCAGAGCTCATGACCGTAGGTGAGAGTTGGAAGGTAGACAGACTTGCAAATCGAGACCTTTGCCTTCTGGCTAAGTTTCCTCTTTGCCACAATGGTCCAGTTCAACGACATCGTTACTACTGACACTGCAACTGTCATTCATCTCACGCTCCGTTTCATCATAAACAAGATCCCAAGGTACTTAAACTCCTTCTCTAGATGCAGCAGGTCACCCCGACTCAGAGGGAGCAATCTACTGATTTCTAGCAGAGGCCTCAGACTTGGAGGTGCTGACTCACCGTGGCAGCTACACACTTGTGTGATTTGTAGACGTGCAAATGTCTGCAATGTTGGATCAAAAACAGCCCTTTTATGTTATATTAAATAAGAATCTCGCCATTTCCTTCCTATAAAGTTATTGTACTGTTAATATGAAACCATGTTGTGTTGATAGAAAATCCTGTAATTACATAAGTTATGGTTAAAGTGTGACTTCACAATTTTTAACGAGTCTAAATTTGAATTTAAGTTCATTTGGAAACACTTCAATCCATGAGAAAATCAGGATCTTAAGCCATTTAAACAGAAGGGAACATTACTGTCTTTGCTGAATTAGTTTGCATTGCTCTGTCCAGTTGTAAAAACGTCTGTCTCTCTTCAGATCTCTCCCTGGGATCCTGAGTCACGAGAGCTTCGTGCAGAATGTTACATCCGAATGGGGGATCCGCAGAAAGCCATCCAGGATCTGACGCCGACAACGAGGCTACGCAACGACAACCGCGCCGCCTTTCTGAAGCTCAGCATGCTGCACTACAGCCTCGGGGAGCACCACGAGTCACTCAAGTGAGCCTTGAATAAACAAACTCAGCAGTGCCAATGCAAATGAAGTTGATTCCCTACTTGAGAGCTGTGTTTGTCTGTTTGGTTTCTTCATTCCGTCTTTTTCCGTGCAGTCACATCAGAGAGTGTCTGAAGCTCGACCAGGACGACAAAGAGTGTTTCGGCCACTACAAGCAGGTGAAAAAGCTCAGCAAGCAGCTGGACATGGCAGAAGAGCTGATTCAGGAGGAGAGGTCAGTATATCTGTTGGGCTGGTTCACTTACCTCCCCAGGTGTTTGGAAGTTAGAATCTTTGTTGCTGGTTTGATGAGTGAAGGAACATACTATCTGCTGTTATATATTCAAATCCTAATCGCTAGAACACTTGAAAACTAATTCTATGACCTAATTGAGTTGTTCTCTACCATTAGATACCAAGAGGCTATTGAAAAGTATGAATCAGTGATGAAGACGGAGCCTAATGTGCTGTACTACACCAACCTGGCCAGAGAGAGGATTTGTTTCTGTCTTGTCAAGGTGAGAGAGCAGACCAGAAGATGTTTCTACATAGTTAAGGTTCTAGACAACTGCTAATCACTTTTTCTTTGGCCTCCAACATCTCAAACTTGTAAATAATTAGTCATTCACTTCCAGACTAACAGTCACGCTGCTCTCCTTGTTCATTTTTCTCCTTAATGATCTTGTGTTTCTTGTCAATCTTAGGTGAAGTTGGCTAATGAGGCGATAGATGTGTGTTCAGAGGCTCACCAGAGAGATCCTCGCAACGCCAACGTCCTCAAAGACCGAGCAGAGGCCTACATCCTCAACCAGGACTACGAGAAAGGTGACATGCCTCATCCTCCTCAGTGACGAGTAACTGGAATATACTTGAGAACTTTGTTACGAAACTGGTTTAACTGGAAGAAGAGTAGGGAGAGAGTTGGGGGCAGTGGTGGTGCAACAGGTTAAGCCCCTGACTACTGATCAGAAGGTCAGAGGATCGAACCCCCATTGTGGCCACTGTGGGCCCTTGAGCAAGGCCCTTAACCCCTGACTGCTCCCTGGGCGCTGCACCGTGTCAGCCCACTGCTCCTTAACTTTGAATAGGATGGGTCAAATGCAGAGAAAGGATTTAATTGAAGGTTAGATTATTATATGGTTACAATAAAACAAGGCTGCCTAATTACTTTTATCTTTACAGTTGAATATTTGGAATTTTATTGTCGTTTCTAACTGACAATAAAAACATATTTTAAACAATAAATTTAGAACAAATGTGTGGTAGGTGGACAAGCATATATTTTGTGACATTTCTTTAAAGTCTCTTCGTATTTGTTTTTTAACCACAGCTGTGGAGGACTACCAGGAGGCCAGAGAGTTTGATGGCGACAGCAACGAGATTAGAGAAGGATTTGAACGAGCGCAGAAGCTGCTCAAAATCTCTCGCAAGAGGGACTACTATAAGATCCTGGGTGTCGGCAGGTAATCAGTCTAACTGGTTTATTCCCTCTTAAGTGACATGAAAGTCAAAGTCTATCACTTTATATAACACTCACTAATTATCAGTCACTTGGTTTTTCTTAGAAACGCCAACAAGCAGGAGATCATCAAGGCGTACAGGAAGCTGGCACAGCAGTGGCACCCTGATAACTTCCAGTCCGAGTCCGAAAAGAAAGAAGCAGAGAAGAGGTTTATTGACATCGCATCAGCGAAAGAGGTCCTCACCGACCCAGGTCTGGAGCTGAGATTGTCACTAACATACCTGACGTTGGGATTTAAGGAATGGGCTTGTGGGTGGGCTGCTGTGGCTCAGGTGGTAGAGTGGGTTGACCGCTGATCGTGAGGTTGGTGGTTCTATCCCTGGCCCCGCTGCATGCCTAGGTACTCCTAAAATCCTCCTTTGGGGGTGCCAAAATGTATCAATGCAGGAATAACCTTGTTAGCATAAACTTGCAAAAAGGACACTTACAAAAAAATCACTTACAGGACTTCTAAACCCCACCACTTAATGTATTATATCTTAATTTGGAGAAAAACAGGAGCATATAAAGGACAAATTTCTATCTCTGAGTTTATGTGAACAGCTATTAAGCTAAGCTAACAGGATGCAGCTTCATATTGAATATACAAATGCGAGAATGCTATTGTTCTTATCACTGTTAGGCAGCACTGAGATACAATATCATAAGAGAATAGTATAAGAAAATGGAAGGAGCTTCTGCTGGTTCCAAGTATTTTATTACTCATAAACTACTATCTCAGGGCTCCAGACTGAGATAGTAGGAATTGTAGTGTCTATCGATAAGATGTTCAGCACGTGAAGTGTTTTGCCTGTGACAAGGTGGGAGGTGTGACCAACTGAGAAAGTCAGTCTGAAACCTTGCATCTGTTTGTTTGACAGTATCCACTGAACTTAAATGTGTCCCTCCATCATTCTTGTTTTCTTTCCAGAAATGAGACAGAAGTTTGATGCAGGTGAGGATCCACTGGACCCGGAAAACCAGCAAGGTGGAGGTGGAGGACAACAGGGCTGGCCTTTCCACTTCAACCCCTTTGAGTCTGGTGGCAGCTTCCACTTCAAGTTCCAGTACAACTAGACGGCAGGACTTTCCCAACAGACGGACGTAGTGCCATTTTTAAATGGAAGGGACTTGGGGGAAGACCTGTGTTGGATTTATGGAGAAGTCTTCCTCAGAACTTGCGCTTGAGCTTGGACGCAGTTTTGTCGTTTACTCGAACTTTTGTTTGTTTTTTTAAAATCTGGACTTCTTAACACAAAAACTAAGGACTGAACTGTGGCTACTGGTGAATTAGGTTGTTGAAGAAAATGAAGTCTTGTTTGAAGCCATCAGCTCCACCAGAAGGGGAGCGGTGGTGGTTGAATCAGTCGATGTGGGACATTGGGGGTGTCTGCTCTTATATTTCTTTCTTTGTGCCATTCTTTGAACCTTTGCTGAGACTCTTTTTTTAATGCAGTAACTTTTGCTTGGACATTACATAGGAAGAATGTCAGTATGTTGGTGTTTTGCTTGCAGTATTCTTTAACGGTTTACTGATCTCAGTCTGCATTTTTCAACATGTTGAAGCATCTCTACACTAGAGAACCGAGATTTTTATATTTAATGACATGAAGAGATCTGTGTTGTTGAGCTCATATATGATATATAATGGTGACGTAAGCACTATTACATGAAACGTCTGGGTGTAAAAGTTTAGAAATCCTATGGATCTTAAATCGGTGTAGGTGCTCCGTGATTGGTTTTGATGTTACATTAATTTAGCAGTTGTTTCTAATGAATTCTGGTTAAAACGCCCAAAACAAGTTCAATATTTCCTGAATCAAAACGTAGCAATTGATGACTGAATCAGGAGTTGTAGAATGTCTCTTCCCCTTTTCTTTCATTTCAATGCACATCTTTGAACACTTGCACTTTTAACCTTTGTTTGAAAAAACCACTCCGCAACTTCTCCACTCCTGAAATGTTACTGCAGGCTTTTCAACGCCTTTTCAGAGACTCTATACAAACCAAGTGTGTCTTCAGCGGCTATCTGAGACCCTCATTTATAAATAGGCCTCACAAAAAAGTGCACGTGTCAAATGTTAAGACTGAGCTGGAGCTCGAATTCCTGAAGTAAACTATGTACTTCATAAAGAGAATATTTGGATAATATTTATCCAGTGGGTTGCGCTGACACACTAATTGAAACCATTACATTTGTAAATGAGGCTCTAACGTTGCAGCCGTGTAAGACACACAGCGGCACTAGAACAAAGAGGATATGATTCTGAAGACATGTTTTCTTTTTTAGCACAATTTAAGTTATTTTGCCATTAACAGCTTCAGGACACAGTGACTGTAAACTGCTTTTACTGCTCGATTGTGTGAACCAAAATGTGACAGACTCTTTGTATTTAAATCCGAGCGGGACGGTTTTGTTTCTGTTTTTTTTTTTTAGGGTGTCTATTGTTAGTGGCATCAATTTTTCTGTTGCCAAACTCAATCAGCTGACATGCTCAAGTGTATTAAAATATTGAAACAATCCAGGTTGGGCCAATTCTTAAATGTCAGACAAGAACAGCAACACAAAACCTCAAATACAGCGATTTATTTGAAAACACACTGTAACAAACATGTTCACTGGAGACACTAACAATTTCCACGCACATCCACGTTGTGACTTTTTGTCCACACTTTGTCATACACACATGGCACACTGGCTGTGCTGTACAGCTGTCACTGCAGATAGACTCTTCCTTCAATCATGGAGGGAATGGCTAAATCCAGAATACTGACACAGAAGTCCTGTATCTGTTGAGGCTGAGCGACTTGATTCAAATCCTCCATGGAAGATGTCCGTTCTTCTTTGGGCTCGGCCTCAGCCTTACATCTGGCTCGATGGGAGTCAGTCACATGAATGCTGTCCAAACAGACGGGGGGGGCTTCGTCAGTGGTTCGCTCCAAATCCTTGTGTGTCATCTAGACTGTCTGCCTCCACCTCGATGGACACCACGTGGTGACCGGGGATCATGGCCAGGCCCAGGACTCTAGGTTCACCCTGGGAGAATGTGTCTGAAGACAAAAGGAGAAGACAACTGTTCAGGGGAGGGACAGGTTTTGCTACTCAAATGTAAGTCTCATTAACAGGAAGATTCTGCTGGTAATTCCTCAGAGTGATGTCACATGGCAGTCATTTGAAAACAGGGCTCCAGACTAACTTTTGGCATTAGTTGCATTGGTGGACTCAAACATCCTCACCATTTATTTTGGTACTGTATAATAAATGGCTGCTGTGCTGACCACACACCGGTCACAACACAGGATGAGTTTCTTGAAGGCATTTTGCTTTATTAATGTTTTAATTTGGAACATCAGTTACTACAGTGCACGCAATTCAGACAGGTGTGTGACCAGAAAAACAAACCAATAGGGCATTCCTATGTCAGCTTCATGGGAAGTAGAAACCGGCTAATTTGATCTACCGGGCAAGGTGGCAGGAGACACACAGACAGACCTGCTAAATATGTGTAGAATCAGAAAAATGATGGCACAACCATTTTTTGGTTTAGAAATGTTAAACGTATTTATTTGCATTCTCGTAGTTTCAATCATAGCATCTGGACTTGCTTGAGTTTGTTGAAGACGTTTCAAGATGAGAGGTGGAACGTCTTCGACAAACTCAAGCAAGTCCAGATGCTAAGATTGAAACTACGAGGAGAACCATGACCTGGATGACTGAGAACCTTCACAGACATTTATTTGCATTTCAAACTAGTCCTTTCCTGTTCGCCACAATTACTATTTGTCTCCCAGGAAACAAGGAAATACAAATCCACGGCATGAAACACCTTGCAAGAAGTGAAGGGAAAAAACTGAGGAGTGAATGAAAACAGGAGACACAAGTGAAGAGACCTGGGTCAGCTGTTTGTTTAGTCTCTCACTCACAACAATGTTGGGCTGAAATGATGAATGAATTAGGCCACTGAAGGGTTTTCTTTAGTTTTGCGTCTGTCAGTCAGACAAAATAAGATGTCTGATTGCATACTGTGCCCAGGTCATCCTGTTGCTGCCTACCTGTGGATTTGAGGAATTCCTGAGCTGAGCCGAGGATGACGTTGCAGTCCCGGTCTGTGCAGAGGAAAAGCCCCACCAGAGTCCGGCCGTCTGTCATGCGAATCCTCATGTTCTTATTCAGGAGTCCCTCCAGTTTCTGCCTTGCCTGAGAAGAGGAGGACACTTCAGACTGCTCCTGGGTGAGGACAGAAAGGAAACAGACCAAAATAGCATTGAACTTAGTTCTGTTTCATTCAGTCTGTTCATTAATCAAAATGACTATAGGATCGTATGAGACATCCATTGATATTGAATTACAAATCTTATCATATTATAGGATCTAAACCTTCATATCTAATTTAGTAAAGCACATCTGCATTTTATATAACATTGTAGAGTCTTTATTCATATGTTTAAATCAGTCGGGTAAATGTGTATTTTGTTGAATAATTTAGGGTCTTAGCCTAAATACTTAAATGTGTTAGCTTGCCAATCTTACTTCTCACTTTGGCTCAGTGGCTCAGTGGCTGTTGTTTTGTATGTGCTTTGATCTGTCAGTCAAACGACTTTGTAAATGTTTCTTTTTTCAAAATAAGTGCTGTACAAATTAAGTTATAGGTGTTATTATTGCTACCATCAGGGTTTCTTGTCTGGCTAGCGTTAAATAAACGTGTTTCACTCTTACATGCGTTTAGGAAATTAAAATACAAAATAGACATTTGGACTCTAGGGTTGATTAGCTTGCATTATTATGAAAACAGTACCCAGTAAATACTAATCAACGTTACACAGTCTGTACAGGTGACAGATCAAGCTAATATGTTAGCTGCCGGTAGCGTTTAGCTACAACTGAAGACTTGACAGTATTTAAAAATGGTTTAGGTAAAACGTTTAACCTCGCATTAATGACACGTGAAACAAAACGAACAACTATATGAAATACTAAAAAGTAAAATGAGAAACACATACATGAGTCGAAGGACCATTTTCCTCAATCATTGTTGCCATAACCTCCCCTTCTTCTCCTACATTTGCTTACGGAGCGATTTCACTGACGGACCTGCTAAACCGGATACAGCCAGTTTTTTTTCCCTTTAAAGTGAACGAGCATCAGGATGCTGATATACTGGGAGACTCATAGAACAGCCTCGTCAGGTTTAGCATGGAAATTCAAACTTACTTAACCAGTACGTCGGTAGATATTACATACATTTCAAAGAAGAGGCAACAAACAACTGCAAACAACCCCATTAAATGTAAGAATTTATTGCTAAAGCTGACACATTTTCTCAGCTACCTGTTTAGCCACCTGTTTAATGTTGTAACTCTGTCCCAAACAGCTCACTCCTGCTTCTTTCTTCATATCATTTTCTGTGTATGTGTTTGTATATTATGGGTTTTGTGAATCTGTGGTGCTTTATTTTTCTGCATTATTATTTTTTTAAATCATGTAACTACCTAGCTGGCACCTTTGTACATCTTTGATGATTATGAAAATATTTCACACTTTACAACAGAGAAAAAAAATCTAAACATATTTTCCATATTTTTCTCAGCTACCTATATTTTCACAAAACAATTTTTAACATTGAATTAAAAACACAATCCTGCCTGAAAAAGTTAGAATATGATGTTTTAAAGAAAGACTGTACATTTGGCTTAGCAGTAGCCATGTATGGTCATCTCAGGACTTTGCTATGTTGAATTCACCTTCATTTATTGAGCTCCTTCTGAGTAAGTTGCTTTAAAGATGTTCTTCTTTTTACTCTTGTGTTAAAATATTTAGATATTCATATGGCAGTGGTGTATATCATTTACTACATAAGTTTTATTTCGCCTGTGAAACGTTCCGTGTCTAGTTTGACTGGGTAAAACTTTAACTAAAACAATTCAGTGTTTTGTCTCTTGTGCTTCATTGTTCATTGACACCAACAGAATTGATGTCATGAAGCAACCAAGTATCCACAATTTTGGAAACGATAATGGGCAGATTGAGAGTGGAGTCACCAGAGGTCACAAGTTGGTAAGGAGTTGTACATCTGCCACACAATGAGGTAAGGAGCTTGTCGATGCTGGTTTGTGGAATGTTGTCCCAGTTTTCCTGAAGGACTTGGTGAAGTTGGCGGACATGTTTATCCAGATGTATGGGATGAGATACGTAACACTGCTGGTTTTATCAATCTGTTAAATAATCATCTAACCTTTATTGATCCCCTTGGGTTCCTTCCTTCTCTGCATTGACCCATCGTATTCAAACTTAACCTTAACTATACATACTAGGAGCAGTGGGCTGCCACGGTGCAGCACCCGGGGAGCAGTCAGGGGTTAAGGGCCTTGCTCAAGGGCCCACAGTGGTGGTGACTGGGACAAGCGGTCGCTCTCACTTTCCCACCTCAACATCTTGCCAGCCGGGGACTCGAACCAGCAACCCACCGGTTACAAGTTCACAAACCACTAGGCCACCACTGCCCAATAGATGAATTCATGATTGAATGAATTACTTTTTTGCATCAAACTTATTTTAGGTTTTCTCACAGGATTGTTTTTAGAGCAACTTCATGCAGAAACCAGTACATTATACATACTGCCTGTATTCCTTCTGCTACCACAGCTCATGACGCCTTCACACACCTATTTTATTGACTGTTTCTGGTGATTTTTCCTTCCCCGTGTCCCTGCAGGAGGTGGAGACGGAGCAGTACTACACCATGTTTCTGGAAACGCTAAAGGAACGCGGCTACGACGGCTACTTCTGTCCAAAATCTCGTGCCAAACTGGTTTCTGAGCAGGAGAGGAAACACGTGGACGGCTGTGCGGTGTTCTTCAAGACCGAGAAGTCAGTTCAGCAGCTTTGCTTTTGTTTTATACTGTGCACAACTTGCTTTGTAGGTTTGTAGGATTTTGTTCTGCAGAAGCTGATTTGAAGATTTCTGCTGCTTCGTTGTCGCTCCTGCAGGTTTACGTTGGTCCAGAAACACACTGTGGAGTTCAATCAGGTGGCCATGGCCAACTCCGAGGGCTCAGAGGTCATGTTGAACAGAGTGATGACCAAAGACAACATCGGAGTCGCTGTTCTGCTGGAGGTCAGCAAGGACATGTTCTCCACTGGTAAGAATGGACCAAGAACCTTCAGAGTATCGACCAAAACGAGAGAAACTTTTCAGACCTCCAAGTATTCTAGCTTCCTGTTTTTATAGTCCAACATTAGAGCATTAATGAGTGTTGACAGAGCTCAAGGTGCATTTTTAATAGACTTTTCCCATCATTTCTGAGCCTCATACCTTCATCAGTACAGCAGATAGACACGATATCTGCAACCAAATCAGTTTTACATCCATCCAGGTGTCACAATCTAAACACTAAATCTGGTTTCTGTTCATTTTCTCTATAACCAGCTTTGAGCATCAGTATTGTGGGATGTATTGTAGTATGAACAGTAGAACTACAGCAGTTTAATGTCTATGACATAGAGTTATAGAAACAATCATTGGTACCCTGGATGTGTTTCTGTTGTGTTTGTCCACAATGAGCCAAAAAAATTTACCAAAAAACGTCCAACTTATCAAATTTTCTCAAAAGCTTCCCACATTGACAAAAAAATTCCAAAAATGACTATAAAATTGTCCAAAAAAACCTAAAACCTTTTCGAAATTCAACAAAAAAAAAGGTAAAATTGAGTGGAAAATGATTAAAAAATTGACTAAAATGACATAAAACTGTCCAAAATTATTCTAAATTTGTCTTAAATGAGTAAAAAAAATGAAGCAAAATTACCAAAAAGTCCACAATTGCTTGAAAATTGTTCAAAATTAACAAAAAAAAATGTCCAGAATGACCCAAAAATGATCATTTTACACACAGAAAATACCTGAATCATCTATAGAGAGGGTTCACTCTGTGGCAAAATTGTTCTAATGGAATTTCTACCCTTCCTTTGTACTTTGAGGTCCTGTAACTGAAAATATTCATAGTATGAAGGGAAAACTTGCA
The DNA here is from genome assembly GCA_900302755.1 of Chromis chromis. Classification (NCBI taxonomy): domain Eukaryota; kingdom Metazoa; phylum Chordata; class Actinopteri; family Pomacentridae; genus Chromis; species Chromis chromis. Next base: position 2,421 of record OMNN01038261.1, on the reverse strand, counting down.
TGGTTTCATTAAATATACTGAAGAAAAAATACTCTGCACAGTGTTATTACTATGCATCATATATGTACATGGTTCCATGGTGGCAATGGGGTCAAAAATAAATCAATAACATCACCTCGAAACCAGCAATACAGGAAAAGTTCATCTGCAGTAATGTGTTTTTCCCACAAGGTGTCACTGTCAGCTGGATGTTATTCAGATTAAACAGGGACCTGATGCATTAGTGTGCTGAATATTTCTGCTGTTCTGCTTCTCAGATAGAATCATCTGCTTCATAAATCTGGTCTGTTGTGGTTTAAAGATGTGATGTAGTCAAGTCAAGGCGCTCTTAGTTATAAAGTACGTTTAAAACAAAGTGCAACACATAACAACTTAATCTAACAAGTTTACATGTTGGGGTTAAGACCCTTTACCTGAATCAAATACATAGTAATTATTTAAACCCTACAGACTCTACAGTATTATTAAATTATGGAGAGTAACCCAACAAATGTAATGTTACTGATAAAACCCAATGGATTTATAAATTATAGAGATTAACCAGATAGTTTTGATACTATACCTAAGACTTTTTGGTATTATTAATTATTATTAACCTAAGATATT
>OMNN01038237.1:2677-16211 GCA_900302755.1 Chromis chromis | reverse complement strand
GGAAGGAGTTTCTGTCTGTGTCTGTTCCTTACTTGACAACTGTTTGTCCGATCTACTTCACACTTGGTGGGTGTATTGCTGGGATCCCTTTTTTGAGAGAAGAGCAGCCGTCCGCCTTGACCGGTTGGAGAGAGAGAGAGAGAGAGAGAGAGAGAGAGAGAGAGAAAGAGAGATAGAGAGTAGCAGACAGGCCAGATAAAGTCGGCATGAGGCAGTTACATTCTTCTATAAAGTCCAATAGCATGTATTTACAAATGTGCAATTTGACTATTAATAGTCCGTTAAATACTAAAACTAGTCTTTTGGTCTGGTATCCTTGTGTTAGTGCTGTACATATTGTAAATTGTTAAAACTTCCTCTGTATGCCGTGTATCTCTGTCTGCACTTGGGTCTCTGTACAAACCATGACAACTGTACACGAAAATATAGTCAAACTTATTTCTCATTTTCTTTCACTGACTAACCAGACTTTTATGTTTAATAAATAAATCTACTTTCTGTCAAACCAGTTGCACAAAAAACTAGCACTCTTCTAAATGTCTCCTCAGTTCCCTTAATGCTACTGTTACATTCGGGAGAATTTTTTTTCAGTCAGATTTTTGGAAAGAGTGATGGCTTCCTACATGAACACAATTTTAACTGTTTTAGTATTTCCACCTACGAGCTTTTACTGGTTTAAAGCTGGAGATGGTGTGTACTTATAGTTTAGTTTATTTAAAAGGGGACAGTGCCTCTTGGCAGCAGCCAGGATTTAGCAAATACTGTATATCTACGCTTAAAGAATCGATTGCCATAACATTTGGTACTAATATTCATTATCCTCAGAGGGTGAAGCCCTCTGAATTGGGTGTTCATCTCCCTTTTGGTATTTTTTTTGTGTTTCAGTGATGTATCTTTACAGCTGTATTGCCTGCCATGAAATTTGGTATGAAGTATGAATGAGTATGAATCGAAAAAGATTTCAACAAACAATGGCAAGCTTTTACTTGTCCAGAGAACTCTCTCTACATACAAGGTGGATTTGTGGAAAATTTTGCACAGACACGTATGATTTCCAGCGTTTTTACTCCTATGACTTTGGAGATACTCTGCCTTTTTCTTCTGCGCCACCATGACGTTGACATGCATGTCCCCTTCAGGATGAATTTTAAAAATCTTTTGACCCTTTTACTTTTCACAAAGCATCACCATTGGATCAAAATTTCAGTTTGCAAAAGACTTTATGAGCAAATGTCTGCAAACATGAGCTTTCTGTCAGCCTCAGGTGTATGCTAATAGAGTAGTACAATTACAACAGCTGTACGTCTGTAGGTGGAGTAAAATCAAGTCAAAAATCAAATTTAAACTTCCACTGTTGCACATCATTATAACTTATCTAGTCTGCAGACTGGTTTCTCAGGCTTAACATTTTGTTCATATGCTCTTCATTTATTGTTTGAAAGAAAAAAATAAGGTGCTATGGCGTCTACTGTGATTATACAGTTTGGTAAGATCTTTATCTTACTATGTGTAAGTGCCTGAAGATGACATGTTGTGAATTGGTGCTATATAAGTAAAACTGAATTGCACTGAATTGACTTTTCTCTGGCCTCTTTTTGGAATAGAGCCGTCTCCCTCTCAATGTGGGAGCTTTTCATTATGCTAATGTGTCTCCTCACTCACAACTTTTCGTTGCAGGATGTGATCAGTCGGATACATCTGTGCTTCCTCACTCCTGCAGAGGCCTTCTCTCTCCTCGCTCTTCATCTCCTCCAGGTGCATTGAAGCGATTGGAAGATTCTCCACTTTGGCAGAGGGAGAATGATTTCCAGGTCACAGGAGGAAGACACGAGGAAGCATAAGTTAGCATAATGAAAAGCAGCCACAGAGGGGGTTACGGCAGACCTGAAACATGGGATGCTTTGATTTATTATGCATCCTCTTGCCTCCTGTGACCTGGAAACCATTCGGCCTTCGTCATGGATCTTCCAGTCCATTAAAGCAGGGGTAGGCAGCATTTTTCTGGAATCATTGGGCAAAAAACCTAAACTAATCCTTCAGCATATTGAAATTTAAGTGGTTACTTCTGTTTTGAGGCTTTATAAAATCTATCCAGTCATACTGCCTTTTCTTGATTAGTTTTAAAAGTATAATAGCAACAAATTCCACAGGTGAATTGGATTAGATGGAGCATTCATTTGGGCGGATGGGCTTTGAAACCTCAAATGTATGTTGACTTTTCACTTGAAGCACATGCACCTGTATATTTTCAAATTCTTGTGTTTTTATTAGGCGTCTGGAGGAGCTTAGAGCAATGAAACACAGATATATAAAGTGGCAAGATGCATTAATGCCACAAGTTTGTGGGTGTTGGTTTGATTTGACAGGTGATACAGCAGAGCAGCACATCCTAAGTAAGTGCTGTTGCTTAAGACTGACTCTATGGAATGAAGGATTTATCATTTTGCAGCTTCAGCTTCTACGTCTTCATGTTTCCCCTCTTTTCATCCTCAGTTTGTACATCCTCGATTTGCTTCCTCAACTCCTCTCCTCATCATCTCAGTCCCTCCCTGCAGAGATGTGAGGGGAGGAAGACAAATGAGGAGAGAGGAGCCAAGGGATTTAATAAAATGAGACATCCTCGCCTCGGAGCCGTCATTTCAAAGCAACATCAATTAAATGTGACATGTGGCACAACTGCAGTGTCTGTCCATTGTTCTGTTACAGCCCACTGCTGTACTTTATGATCTTGGTCAGACTACGTAAGTGTTCATGACGGCTCACAGTATATATTTGCTTATAATTCATCTCACAACATGGCATAATGTGACAAGAATGTATGGATGTTATACTTAAAAAATACAGGTATCAAAGATGTGTGACACATAGAAGAGTAATATAAAAATAAAGAGACATACAGTGGCTATAAAATCTTTTTTGTAAAACTGTCAGGTTGCACAGGAATCATGAGTGAACAGCACTTTTAAAGTTCAGCCACAAATTCTCAGTTGGATTGAGGTCTGGGCTCAGACTTGACCACTCCAGAACATTCACTTTGTTGTCTTTAAACCATTTCTGTGTAGCTTTGGCTGCATTCTTCAGGTCATTGTCTTTGCAAGAGAACTGTGACTTGGGAGAAGATTTGTTTTCCACAGAATACATCAGGTTGTCCAAGATTTCTCTATACTTTGCTGCATTTATTTTTTCCAGCTACCTTTACAAGCCTTCAAGGGCCTGCTGCGGAAGCATCCCCACATCATCATGATGCTGCCACCACCATGCTTCACGGTGGAGATGGTGTGTTTGTGATAATGTGCAGAGTTTGGCGTCCATCAAACACAGCCTCCAGTCTGATGGCCAGAAAGCTCCATTTTGGTCTCATCAGACAAAAGAACCACTCTACCATGAAGCTTTTACTGGTGAAGAACAGACATCAGTTATTGTATATACAGTTTGACGCTTGTAAGTCCTGCAGAGGAGCCATAGGTGTCTTGGTGGCCTCCCTCACCAGTCTGTGTCTAGCTTAAAGTTGCCTTTCTGTTTGATTCTGTAGATCAGCTAAGCTTTTTATTTTCCTGTTAATGTGGGCTTTTTGTTTATTACACTGGCCTCAGAGACCCTAATACTTTATTTGCTTTCATTTCTGCAATGTTAGTTTGTTTGTCTCGATTACTCCTTATTCTGTAGATAAATGTCATTCCGTGTTACACTTTAAGTGTTTCAGTCGTGCTTTTCTTGTCATTTTAGTACTTTATTTTCAAATTTTGAGCAGAACTTGTTATATTACTCATCGTGCTCCTGTAGACATGAAATAAAGGTTGTAAAAGGCACTTTGAAACTTTATGCAAAAACAGAAAGACTAAATGAGAAAACTTTTAATTACAGGGTGCCTAATAGTGGAAAGCAAACACCTGTGACCTGGTAGTTTGATACAGCTGCAGTCACAAGACAAATGTAGAGAGAAGGGTTTTGTGTAAGACTACTTTAATTTATGTTCAGTCTAAGTGACTCCATGCTTTAAGGCACATAAAATAGAGTTTGAAAATAAGTTTGAAAAGCTCCAGCAGCATAATTACTCTCAACCACACTTTCAATGTATAATCAAAAACTTAATGATGTGAGAACTAAATACTTCTCTGAATGTATTACTTCTCAGTAGGATAACTCTGCTTGTATTCATGCAATACATCATGATGTGTTCACTCACTGCTTTCTGTTCCAGTGTGCAACTTATGTCTGTCATTTTAACAATGTCCGTACTAATTTGACAAAACGTAGGTGAAAACAACAAATTATGTAGCTTGTATTTCATTTAACTCTGCCATCCATCCCAGTCTGCGTCCTGATGAGCTCCACACTGGCCTAAGCTACACTGACACAACAGTGTGCGGCCAATGACCCAGTGTCCAAACTACCAGCAATTAAAATGATCTCATCACCAGGTCCATTAATTTCCTACAGAGCTGAGCGACCTGAGTCAATGTGTGCATTCTCATTAGGCACAAAGTCAGGAAGGAGGCTGGAATCACAGATTTCTTTGCTTCCCTGTCAGTGTGATTTAGTTTTGTCAATACACGTTCTGCCTGGTAGGTGTGAAATGGACGAGAAGAAGATTCTCCTCCCAGTGGAACTTTAAGTGTCCCATTTTAACTGTAATCTGAAGGGAATTCCATTTATCTCAGGCCAGAAATGAAAATACATACAAAGTTTGGATGTGTGTGAGCAATGTGGAATGAAAACTGTTGACTCTTAATAAGTTGTATTGATTTTTCTAGTAACAAATAATGTGCTGAGTCAATTTGGGACATCATCACCTTAAAATATTATAAAACCTAAACTTCATTTGAAACAAAAATTAATATTCTAAAAGGGGGTTAAAAAACAAACAGATAACAACCTTTCTGAATGAAATATATTAGTATATTAAAATAGAGAAGTGGCATTAAAAAAGCTATGTACAAAATGTATATTGCATTACTTTATACTGTATAAGTGGAATTGTGCAACCTAAATAGTGTATAGACGGGTGCAATGATGGATATGGAAAATTTACTTTAAAAAATATTCAGATGTATGACTACAGTGGTTCAAAATGACAGATTGTAAACAAACACTATACAAAAAAATCTAAAATCAATATGGATGTCAAAAACCAGTGGAACATTTAACAGGAAAAGAGCCAAAAAATTAGTGCAGACCAAAACAGAACAAGTCATGTTGGACTTATATTGAACAAGTGGCCAGAAATGATACATTTCTGATAGAGTATGTTTCTCAATTATGTCATAGTTGCAGAATATCACTGGATAGATCATGTTGAGAGTTTTTTCTTTATGAATCAAGTCCTACATTTTTGAGCTGTACAGGAGGTAGGAGGAGGTTGGGGTTGATGGTGGGCTCATGAGGCTCTTCTAATTTCTCTGTTTAAGTCTCTTCGTCTCCGTCCTCCTGCCTCTGACCCAGAATATGATCTTAGCTCATCATCTTGAAAGATGTCTCAATGCCAAAAATGCATCTCAAGGAAGCTGCTGTAGGAGGTATGAGCAAGGATACACAGGCATTCATTTACATTTTAAACTCAACAACAACAACAACAAACTGTAAATAACATCCACATCTAAAATCTATAATTTCATAAATGGTAAATCATTCTTTTACAATGTTTGGCTGTAAAAGTACATGTACATTATTTTTTACTGTACTTAAATCAGCCAAAATATCACTATTTTACAGATTTTCACCATTAAGAGAATAACGATGTATATAAAGGTTTAAAATATGATAAACTTTTTTTTTTAAACTGTAATTTACAGATTTCCCTGTTTTGTTAAATTGCAGATAATATCAAGTAAAACACAGAAAAAGATTTTAATTTACATTTTGACAGTTTTTTTAAATAAGTAATATCTTTTTAAAATACAAATTACAGGTAAAATTACACCTTTTGCCATTATTGTAACAGTTTTTAAAGTTTTCTTACAGTATTGCCCTGTTTTTTGACATATTTTTCCCTTGCTGCCTGATTTTTTTTTTACAGTTTTTTGTTGTTGTTTTTTTTTTACAGATTTTTTTGTTATAGTGTATCCATGCAGAAGTGTTTTTGGCACCTATGATGGAAGACTGGAATATACAAATCATATCAGCAGCAGGACTGACAAATGTGTATATAATATATTCATTAAGTGTGTGTTTTAAATGCAAAAAAACCCAAAATGTATAGATACTGTACGTTGTCATGAACACTGTCCAGCTCATCTGACAGAGATCATAAAATACAGCCAGATGATGCAGCTGTGCCACAAGTCATATTTGATGTTGCAGAAGCAAGGATGTCTCATTTTGTTACCGCAACACGGCTTTTTGACCTTATGTACTGTTGCATCAGGTTTAGATGTCAGAGGAGATGTAGGGAATATGTCCTCCTCAATATTCTATTTTTTCCTGAGTTTTCCTTTACATTAGAGAACATCTTTACTATCAATGTATGCAGGAAACACACAAATTATTGCGTTAAAATTCACCAGAATCCAGGAAATGTTGTGTTTGATGCAACATTTTATGGTTGAGGACACTGTTTAAAGTGTACCTCACCCAACAAGATCTAGGCCCATGCACAGCTGCATATAAACATCATTTCTAAAAGACAAGGTAGACAGAAAAATTATAATTTTGCTCTATGTCTGCATAACATGTACAAAGACAACTGTTTGCTAATACGTTTGTTATCACCTTCATGCAGTGATCATTTTAGCACATTGCAGCATTTTACTACTAATATTACTAGTAATATGCATAAGCACTAAATACTTGTTTTCATGTTTGTGCAACTATTCTCAGTTTCACACACCACCAACGTCACAGGAAACCTTTAATTAACATGTGAGAATGCACTCTGCTTTTCACGCTTTACATGCATTCAGCTCCCTCTTTTCATTTTTCGCAGACATCTCTAACCTATTCTGAGACCTCCTGGAGAGCAGGAATGTGTTAACATGTGGGAGTTCACAGCAGGAATGTCTCCAGACAATTAAAGCAGAACTTAAGTCCCCAAGGGATCACTATTGGACCAGTGCTAAAACAAACTGTCTCAGCAGATTCCTCCTCCTGTGGGTACTGAGCAGTGCATATGCTGCTACAGGAAGGTGGCCAATGGAAATCTGTTGCACACAGTTTGAGAAAGCTGCTCTGAGACTGAAATAAAAAGATGTGTACAGTTTGAAAAGACAGACACCTGCAGCCATGTGGACTGTGAGAGGCAGAGCTGTTACATATCCGGTGTGCTGCCATTAGAGCTAAAAACAGATCACAAATCACAGGTGGAGACAAGACAGTGGATACAAGGTTTCTGTCGTCATTCAGGCTCATCAGATTAGATTAGACATGATACATAGAACCAATAACATGCTGGTGTTCTCTCCGTCTGACAGATACAGAGAAGCAGTTTAAGATGCAGGTCAGTTTCTCTGAATGCATTCAAAAACCTGCACATGGTTCTCCTTTAAAGATGAATCACGTCAGAAAAAAAAGAACATCTGATTCAACCTTCTGAACTCGCCAGCGGGTTTAAAAGGCATATTATCTTTAAAAAATCACCAGAATTACATAATTTATCTGAGCCAGTGACTGTAAACAGAAACAAATTCAGGAGATTTTCAACGTTTTAAAAGGTCTTGAACAAATATAATATGTATATTGCAATTTCATCAGAAAAAAAACAAATGTAAGTATACAATTGTGATATTTTTTCAAAATAACTTCACTCTAAATGTTTCATTTAAAAATTGCTAAATTTAAAGCATTTGCTCTAACCAGATTCTGTAAAAAACTAAAAATGTACTGTGAAGCCATTAGTGACTTAACTGTATCCAACAGTTATGTGACAAAGATTCAGGGACTTTTTGATGAACTGGGCTGAACTGCAGGCAGTGTTTACACTGAGCAGATGTGGAAACAAATTAAAAATGTAAGCAGCAAAATATATATAGAGTCACCTTTTTTTTTTTTTTTGCAGTATTGGCACTTGGAAAAATGTTATGTGTTGATTTTATTTGAATTTTTTGTATAATGAATAATGAAATAAATTCAACTAATTATTTTTTTTCAATTTCTAATGATTTCTGATAATTTAATTTAATCATACTACACAAGAAACATTTTTAAGTTATGTCTACTTCTATCCATGGTTATAGTGTTTCCATAGAGGTGCAGGTCTTTATATTGCAGTGACAAATGAACCCACAGTCAATAAAACAATAAAATCGTAACAGGAGCAAAAAGTGCCCCAAAACTAGTTTGAGTTCAGAGAATTAAAATAATTTTGCAGAAAAGAACATTGAAAATCAGATAAGCTGACACAACAGCTCAGTGGAGTGTTCTGTTTTATCTGGGAAGTTGCAAATTCTGTGTTTCTAGTCAGAATTTTTAATCCGAATGTCCCCTATAATCAGATTTCCAACTAAGACCTCAAAATCCAAGATGGCCGCTTAGTGCATCAACAGTAGTGAAAGCTGCAGTAATATACTGTTACTTCTCTATTGTTTTACAGTTGTACACTATGCAGTCCAATTTCTATCTGTGGACCTTTTGTTTCGCTGTTGGATGTGCAAAATATCACATACTTCATTGTTACTAGTAGGGGTGGAAATCACAGGGTACCTCACGATACGATACGATACACGAGAACACCAACACCACACAGCTGTCTAGCTGCCCATCTGGCCAACTGGCCCCAATTGATCAGGGTGGCTTGACTTTTAAGCTCCCTGTTGATTGTGGATTGGCCACAGGTGCACCTGGCCACTCCTGCTGGGCGTGACCTAAAACAAGAAGAAAACCACAGGAGAAAACCACAAAACCTACCTGCACAAATACCCAACACCAAGGGTCATAACACCTCCTCCCATAAGAACAAACACCTATTTGTCTACTCCCTAGACTATACAAGTCTAACACGTTATTTCAGTAACATTCACTACAGGTCACTACTCACCCACAGGACAGAGCATCAGCTACTACATTGGCTGCTCTAGAAGAACCAGAATGCTTCTTTAACCCACCATGTTTGTTCTTGGTAGTGGACCAAGATTAGCAGTCACACGAGCAAGTGGTTCTATAGCAGGAACAGGGCACAGAGGGGCTGGGGGCACTACAGGCAGAGGAACAGGTGCCTTTACCCATTTAAGCTCCTTCAGAGGGCACTTCACCGATCGACCAACAGAGTGCAACCTATCTTCAAACAGAGCAGATGCAAGGTTAGAGTCACATAATTGAACCTTCTGGGCATGCTCACTGGCCTTCGCTTAGGTCAACACATTGACTGCACACATATCAGGGTGACTATGAGCCACGTTGTTCTGCACACAACCTCAGCAACCGGATGCCCTCTGCCACCAGCAACATCATTTAACATAATCAAGTCAACACCGTCCATTGAAAAACTAGTCCAGACACCTACAGGGAAGAAACCTGCAACGAGTTTAGTCTTTAAATGGATTCTGTGCAGAGGAGCAGGCACCAAACCCATCCCAATACCTCTCACTATGGCACTTACACCAACTGGAAGACTTAACACCAAGCGGCAAAACTCTGGAGAGGATGAGGGACTGTGAACAGGCTGTATCACGCAGCACTGTAACCTGCCGCTGGTCCTCAACCTTTCCAGTGAGCGAGACAAAACCTTTAAAAATGAACGGCTTCAATGAGTCAAACGGAGTCTATAGTTTATTTTAATACTGTCAAGAACACAATCTATGTTTCCTTTTTCCATTACATCAGTTTTTGTTGTGCAGAGGAAAAATATAAGCAAATTCAAGGCAAGAGAGAAGTGTAAATATACATAGATTTACAAGATGAATTGCAACCATTTGAGACTTAAACAACAGCAACGGTCGCAGCAAGTGCAGTCACTTTGCAAGTCAGATGAAAGTGCAATCACTGAACATCAGTCCAGCGTGTTTTCTTGAAGCCTCACTCTGACAGAGTGGCTTTTCAAAACAGACTTATAAACTTGATACTGCCACTCTCTCAGCCATATTTAATGCTGAACTCAGATCTGAGCTTCGTTTTTTGTGCAGCAGGAAACTCTATCTCACAGAGACAAGATGTGGCAAGATGATCAGTGAGTGGGTTCTTCGTCTCTACATCACAAGGACCCTCATGTACTTGTGGATGCGGAAGGTATAAAGGCCAATTCATGGCTTTCACATGCTGGCTTTGAAAGCAGATGCACATTTAAACTACAATAGGTTGATGTCGGACGATCACTTTGCAACTCAAATCAATAACAGAAAACCAGAAAAGCTTCCTGTGAATGTGTCTAAAAGGGAAACCAGTTTTTGCAAGCTACGGCAGCTAATTACTGGTCTAGAGCTACATCCATGTGATTATTTCTGTGGTGTAGCTGAGCCCCGTAGATGGACATTTGTGTACAATTCAAATCACCTACAAAGTCTGGCAGCAACTACTTCCATTACAACCATTTTAAAGGTCCTATATGGTAAAAACATGTTTTTATTGTGTTTTGGGTGATTTATAAACTGTCTGGTGTAAAGTTAAGATATGAAGACCCTTACTACTGCCATTCTTCTACCCTCTTTTGTTGCTGATGGCAATGTGACTACAACTACAACTACAACAATCGTTAGTGTTAGCACACAAATGTGACTAATGTTACCATTAGCTTTGATCGTAGGCCCACAGGTCAGAGCAATGTGGAAAATATAAAGCTGACATCCAGAGATGGTGAAAACTTTAAGAACAATTTGAAACCAGTAAACAAGGACTGTGTAGGTTACTGTGCTTTCATGCCACCTAAGTTTGGCACTTAAGTTTGGCCAGTATTTATATCTGTTTGCTACTCTCCTACTCTACACTACATATATTGCATTTTAATGCAGTGGATTTCCCGAAAAAGCTGTTCTCATTTCTATATTTTCTGTTTCTGTTGTCAGACAATGGAAAAAGTATGAAATAGTGAGTGAAACACAGTCCATTCAGACTACATATTAACTGGCAGTCACTTCAGAGCCATTTACTAGCTGCTGCTCTGCACTGATAAACTATGGATTTTAGAATTACAATGTTGTCTGACAAACTCACCAACTGCCGTTGTTAATATGTGAATATGGTGATATTTCCAATGAAAATTATCACTCAGAGAGAAAGTTAGAAGTGATAGAAAATCCTGTTCTCAGACACTCATTCAAGTCTGTGTCACCTGCTGTGGTCAACTATTTTTCTCTATGCTGTCAATCCCAGACAGAGAGAGTATGTATATGGCTGAGAGTCTCCTTGTCCAGCCTCTCTATATAACAAGCATTTGCTTTGAGCTCCATTCGTTTTCCCAGCACGTGTGTAGTCAGTGAACTTGCAGTTTGGGCGGTCACAAATACATCCACAGAGTGTCACATACCTGTTTGGATGACAAAATTTACATCATGCATACCTGGACATGGAATGCATGAATCGGCCTTAACAGTGCAACAACCTTCATCAGTCTCCAGCTTTTGTGTGTGCAATGAGCAACTGCAGGATTAATTCCAAAAGGAATGCTTTTACATTTTGGGAAACTGCTTTGATATTTGATCCAATTGATAACACTGTCATGTCTGTACAGTATAAGAAACTATAGCAAGCAGCCAGTTAGCTTAGCTTTGCATTTACATCAGGAGACAGGCAAAAATAGCAAGCCCACCTCATTCTAAAATTAATAACTTCCTCAAAAATTAACACATTATGCTGTCTCTTTAATCCATCCAAAAACAAAAGTGTAAAACCATTAATTTCTCATTTCTTGGGGGGTTAGGTGCTTCCTGTAGTCTGCTGGTTACCTGGCAACTGCTTCCAGTTGGAAAAAAAGTCCCCTGCAAAAGAGCAAATTGTTTTGTTTTTTTGTGATTATGTTCAATAGACGTTAGTTGTCATCACCTGTTGTCTTCTTGCGGTGCCAGAATTGTGCTAATCTTGTACATCACGTGTTGTTTTGCTGAAGAACATTTCGCTAACCTAAATGTCGGTTAACCTTGAAGGCACTCTGTTTATTGTTCCCACACGCAGCAGACAAATTCAAAATCACTTCAGCATTTCATTTTCTTCTCTCTCACTGTCATGCACACCCACGTGCCAGAGTTGTGACACAGTTTGAGAAGTGTTGCCAGACCACAGGCCCTCTACAGGAGATCTCATGAAAGGAAGGAGAACTGTAATTCCGGAGAGTTAAAAGGCAAAGCCGCTGGAGACTGCACACAAAGGACGCACTGGTTTTTCAAAGCGTGGAGCACAAGCCCAGCATGCAGTCTGGTGCAAGACTGAGTGCAGCTATTGACTGACTTGTAACACACTGTGAAATTTGTGTGAAACAGGCGGTTTCACGCCCGGAGCTGCTTGTGTCATTAGAGCGACGCATGAGGACCCGGCAAGTGCAGGGCCAAGCATGTTCAAATCGAGAGTCGTGTGTGGATTAATTCTCTCATTATTTCAAGATACGAGAAGCCTTTTACACAGAATTGTGCTAAAGGGCTAAAATCTATATCTGCTGCATATGTAATTCCAGAAAACAGATCATGGCACCCAGCATGTGATGAGCAGACCTACTTCCCAGTCATGCAATGAAGTCACTAGTAATTTAGATTTATAATTGAGTGTCTTTTACCATTTAACACATTTTTCTTTGCAGTACAAGATGCTATTACGGCTCTTTAATCCAGCTAAAAAAAATGTCAACAGCTGTCTGTGGCTCCAGATTTGGTCATATTAAAGCATGTGAACATTAATGAAGGAGCTGTAAACTTGTTTTTCATTTACGCATGAAGGAATTACTGACAATTTAATGTTTCACTTCAGGCTGCCAGAAAATATGTTTGTAATCTTATTGCTGTGAGTAGCAATAACTGCAGAACTTTATTAAAGGCCACTTATCAAGTGGGGGATCCAATGTTTGGTCACTCACGGGAACAAAATGAAAAGTTTTCTCCACAGAGACGGAACATGTGGACACACAGAGGAAAGGTACTGGACACTACAGAGGGAATTTCTCCACAAATGATCTCATCATTTCTAATTTTGCGAGTCATGCAACAGCCGAGTGGGTCGGAGATAAACCAGATGGATATTCTGTCAGCAGTGAATCCCTGCTTTGATTCTTGGCTGGCTAGATTTTTACTGCACACATTTTCTGTCTATCTCTACTACTACTAAAACATGATTTGTAATTTTATGGGTTGTACTTGTTTCTTGTATTGATTGTTTCATGTGTGGTGGTTATGTGTTTGAACTGAGGTTTTCTCCTTGATTGTGTTTTTTGAGGTTTATTGCAGTTTATGATTAATTCAGAGGAGCACAGGAGAGTTAAAGGAACAAAAGGTGAACTTTAATCCAGAAAACTTAGTACAAAAATCTAGCAGGTGAACAAACATGAAGAGTTCAGGATCAAGTGCTGATGAAATCTATAAATGACAAAACAAAAGTCTAGACACACTGGGACACGTTTTTGTGATCACGTTTTTCATTAATAAAGTATTCTGTATGTTTTTTTTGTTTGTTTGTTTGTTTTTTGATT
>OMNN01038227.1:5866-24989 GCA_900302755.1 Chromis chromis | reverse complement strand
GTGTAAGTCGTAATGTTTTGTACATCTGGATGTGGATTACACTCAATAAATGTGTTGGATATCAGTGCCTTTGGCATTGTAACCCCCGTATCACTGAGATACTGCAGATCTGTTATTGACCAAAGTGAATAATTATAATGTGTTGCATTGATATGTGAAATTATCGCTTGTTATAATTCCGGCGCCAAGAATCATTCATTGAACTTGGTAACTTAACACTTTAATGAGCACAAGCCAAAGCCATTAGAAGTTAATAGGCCTTTATTTTGCATTTAAACCATGCAATGTGATATTACTTTACTTCTTTGATGCTATTATTGGGGAAGTTTGCCTTCTCCGACTACAGCACTGTGTTCATTTGTAGGAAATCCTATCTGAATCCAGTCAGGGAATCTCATGCTGATGAAAGATTTATACAGTAATCACTTATTTTTTCAGTCTGTTTCTAATAGAATGGTGATTTGTTTTGATAGTGCTTAGCTGTGGTGGCTGCGTCTTTGTAGTTCAACTGGCGAGTGCTGTTTTCTTGACATTTTCAGTTTGTTTCCGCAGACATGTCTTGTTCTTTTGTTTTGCTGTGGCTATTTTTGTGCCTGTCTGTTTATATTTAGTAGCCGGCCACTGAGGAATTTTTGTCATATCAATGTGCTTCTCCTCCCGTTGACACTGCAGAGCCGTTAGAGGCAGCACATAGAAGGGATGTGACGGTATGTACGGCCTCGCCTGTGTGACGCGTTTGTGCTTTTATTTTGGTGAGTGTTTACCTCCCAAACTCCACTCACAATTCAACGTGCACTCGTGTGTTTGTGTGTGTAATGTTTTTGTGTACGTGTGTGTGTGTCATCAGACCAGACAGTGCATGATGCTATCAGCGGCAGGGGAAATGAGGACTTCTATTTATAACTCCCCTCAATCTCAACTTAGACGCACTGTCCTGCCCCGTGGGGCAGGTGCGTGTTTGTGTGTCCATCTCTGTGGTTGTGTTGATGTGTGTGTGTGTTTGGGTTTATGCAACAGAGTGGGAAATTTAAGAGTGGGAGCCTGTGAATGTGACAGACAGAGCGAGAGGAAAAGAGCTGTGACTGACAGATTGCGTGTTTGCGTACGTGCACGTTTGTATGTGTGGACGCTGCTAGCTGAAGGTGTGAGTGGAAAGCAGAGACATGTCACACTTGACAAGGGTGAAATGAGAGGAAATGATTGGCTGTTTTCTGATGTCACGGATTGTGCGCCGTCCCAATTAGAAACAATCATGCGCTGCTTAGTCACTCCATCAGTCTCCTCTCCACTGCTCCTCGCCTCTCTCTCTCTCTTCCCTGCACCCAGCTTTAATTTTGCTTTGTCTGTGATTTCATGTCTGTTGAACTTTTCCTGCCTGCCACTCTCCGACTAATTTGCTTTTTTTTTTTTACTGTCTCTGTTGCTAATTCTTTATCCTTGCATACTTTTTACTGATTGCTTCTTTTATGTTCCCTATGTTATTTTATCTCTCTCTTGCTCAAATGCATTCCTGAGGATAAAATCATTTTAATGAGCAATATTTCAAACTTGCAGGGAAAAAAATGAGAAGCTTTACCACATATAAAAAAGCTTTCTGAAATGCAGTGACTCCGTTTCCAGCACCCTGGTGGAGTCTCTCCAGGAAAGAGAAATTTGAACTACAGAGAGACATCAAATGACAGAACAAGAATGGAAGGTGTGGTTGTCTTCTCTGCCTCAGTAGGAGAACAAGGATAAAGAGAGTTTTATTCACTCCTTTGTAGTCGGTGTTATCCTTAAGAGTCTACTTCAGTCAAGTGTTCGAAAGAGGTAACTCTGGTTTCAGAATTATAGGTTAGTCCCACCTAAAGGGCCCATTTCTGAGACAGAGTACTGATACTTGCTCACCATTTTCTCAGCATAAGCAGCATAAACCAATATCTTAGGTTTGATATGATAAGATAGAGACATGGTTTAGGCAGTAAGTCTCACTTCAGACCAAAAAATAGCAATTATTTTGGTGAAAGGAAGATTTCTGTTTTGTTGCATGGTCAGTTTTTTTTTTTTTACTTTCCTCTCCTGGGATGCCTTAAAGCGTGAATCCTTTCAGACAGGCACAAGCAGGCAAAAATCACAATCCTATAAAACACACATGCGTGCACACCCGAAATACTAGTGAAGCAGAGCTCAGAGAATATTCATAACCAGTGTTAGCTTTTGCTAAATTAATTTTGCATAAATGTTGCCTTTGGCATCAATATGCTGCTGCTGTCCAGAGAAAAAGCATTTATTTAGAAATTTGGCGATTTTCCAAGTAAATGGAAGGATTAGATGCTGTTTTATAGGTGACAGAATCCTCCCATGTCTTAAACTACAACTAAATGCCTGAAAATATGTTGTATTTATGCCAACTTGGTTTGGAACAGAGTGCAAATTACACTGTGGCTTTCAAGGAGGGAACGTTTTCACGCACTTCATTTTGCTCTTTTCACTCATTATTCCTATTAATAATAATAAGAAAACAGATGAAAAGGAGGCACTGCCGCATGTTTTCAGCACCATGGAGGGATTGTTTGTCGATTTTCTTTTATGAGAGTTGGCATCATTTTTGGATCTTTTAACTGAATGAATATTGTGCCGCCACACTGCCATGGTGATGACAGGAGCAGTATGCATGCCGGTGTCTTTGTTAAAGTGAATTGGTGATGAATCGCCCAAATGCATGAATCATACATCAATGATGGCCTAATTTTAAGTATGATCCGTGATGATGGAACAGTCAGAAAAATAGAAATGCATGTCAAAAAATAGCATGTTCTCAATATTTTAGAGACCCCCCCATAAAATTTCACAAATCATGTTTTGCTAGTTGACACCCGGATTTGGAAGAAACGGAGTGAAAGCAGCATATTGACACTGAGCAGTGTAAAGCACAGTAGCTAAACAAATAATTATATCCTATAAAACCCAGGAAGGCACATATGGAGCCACCTGTTTAGTCGACAGGTGGCTCAGAGTATTCAAATATATGAAGACTAAAAAGAAAAAGTGTTTTATTCCATATATAATTCCATACATAGTCATATATACAGTAAGTCTTCCACCCTATTTTGTGTATTCCATGACAGGCCCTGTGCACGGCCCCTTTGTGTATTGCAGCAAAGTGTGGGAGTATCGGCTGCCGCTGTGACGAAGACAGGGAGCGACAAGTCTTATAGCATGACCTCCCTCCCGTCCCACCATGCTCGAGCATCGCTTCAGTTTCTACCCCATTAGAACGCACACACACACAAACGCAGAGCTGCGCAGAGAGCCTCCAAAGAGCACTTGAGTCTGGACTATAGAGTGAGCCAACCGCACATACAGATACAATACCATTAAAGAGGCACTCAGGAGGGGGGGGCGCGCAACCATTTTCTTGTTCATCCACACTGACACAAATAATGCAAACAATGAATTCCCACATTATTCCGAGGCTATCAAGACAATGGAAAAGGAAATGCCAGGTCATGCATGTAACATGATGTTATATAGAGCGCTCTGATATGATTACAAATACCATCCACTGCACTCAGTCGCTGCTTTCTACTTGTGCCCCTTCACTATGTTGTGTTATCTTAGAAGTACAACTCCTGACTGCAGAAAGCGGGCGATATAGTATAAACCAGCAAAGCTAATATGAGACCAATAGTACTTAATAGGATTCATTTAATTGGAAAGTTGCATATACTTATAATAGTCCAATTAGTGGTCATGATAGGAAAAAAAAGCAAATAATGAGTTCCAGTTTCACATACATCTGGTGCTGCAAGTCTTTATGCACTCAATTGTACTTAAGGTATGTGCATTGTTAGCATTACTGCAGAAGCATTGTAGTTTCCAAACATTCTTCAATTAAGCAGATGTCAGTCGGCCAATTCATAGCAATCAGAACATACAGGTAGATAATGGAGATGCGGCTAATTTGAATAGTATTTTTACTTATTTATTCAAATAAAAGCTGAAGAACTGAGAAGAAATTATTACAGTTGCAGAGAGATTGGCCGTGAGCACTGCAGACATTGCAAAAGGTGTGCTGAATGGGTTACAGAGAATGGAGCAGTACAAGTTGTGTACCTAAAGACGAGTGCATGAGGACTCTAATGCAGACTTTTCAATGGTTTATGTACCCATTCTGTGAGTTTGCATATCTACAAACTATCCTGAGGGACTAATTCATAGCAAAACTGGAGACATGCAAATGCAATCGTAATACCCCCTAACGAAATGCTCTCAAACCAAGTATGCATAGTGTAATGAAAAAACCCACCAGGATGTTTATCTGATGTTGTCAGCTCATTAACTGGCCTGTTATCAGCGTACATAATTCCTATACATATGGTCCACTAGGGACGTCTTCCACCTACTGAGCCCAGTAGGTGCATTATCATCCATTCTGATCGCTGTTAAACAGGAAGTAACCTCAGAAAGACCTCTTGCGGTTGTGTGAATAAGTGTTAAATGCTCTGGATGCTCTGGTTGTGGTAAATGGTAGCGACTGGGTGTATTTTAACCCAAACCAAGACCCTTTTCTAAATCCAGCCAAGTAGTTTTTGTGTCTAAACTTAACCACAAACCAAGTGAGGAACAGGAAGTAAAGGCAAAATTCAAGACTTAAGTTAAAAAGAAAATGCTGCAAGAAAACTGTTGAACCTACTATAGGGTGGAGGAGGTCCCTACCTGTCTGATGTATGGGAATGATGAAGGCTAATAATGACTATTGATGTATATGATAGCATCCAAATCTAGTGACTGATTGCACATTTGGAGAGTTGTTTGAATTTCAGTCTACCAGCTTTTCATAATGTGCTGAAATGTTGAGCCCTATATTTTCACAAACAGGAAGTGTTCGGCTTATTTTATAGCATTTCAAGCCCTCACAAGCTCACACTGTTGGGGACTACAAGCTGTGTTAAGTCTATGAGGGTTTAGTGCTTAGGCCTTAGGGTGGAGACCAGGATTTGGCCTTTGAATGTTATCAAGGTGAGCAAGGTCAGAGTTCTTTCTTCAGCTGTGTTAACTTATTGTGGCTCCAAAGAATCAGATAACCATGACTCAATATACACTGAACAAGTAAATGTGTGCATATAATAAACATGTCCCACAACGGGACCACAGTTTACCGCTGGATATGTCTGGCTGTTTTTGAGATATTGCAGATAATGCAATGCAAATACAAGCAATGTTTGTTTTTTGTAGGTCTTTCTAAAGGTCTCTTCAAATCTGAGTAGACTCGACTTCTGCAGCGTACACTGTAGGATTGAGGCTAATGCTCAGCCTCATTACAATATGCAGTGGCTCCTAGCGTTATGGTGGCTGTTTCATCACACACCCCAACTCACCAGCTCTCACCTTTTTCAAACTTTAGTCACACTGTGGATGAATTACTGTGGAAGCCGGCTGCAGGCAGTGTGTACATGCAGTGTGCAAGGGGAAGTGTATTTGTTCATTTTGAGGTGTGATCCCATCCTTTGTTTTATGTTTCTTAGCCCTTGTGTATGTGTGTGCTGCTTCTCCTAGCTGTCAGGATGCTGCGTCACACACACACACATAGAGGATCGGCACACACACATACACTAACCTCCAATTCTCTCATAAAAAGAAAGCCAAGTGACACAAAACAAACGGTGTCAAGATAAGCTTTGTGTGAACTCTCTGACATTTCAGTGCAACACAAATACACACAGATCATGCAATAAACAACCAGGAGAAGGCAAACAGTGTTCCGGTCTGTACGCTGTGTGATGCTTAAATCTCCTTTCTTCTTCTTCCTCATTATGTTTTGTCTCATTTCACCTCATTTAATAGCTCACACCATAATGAGTCATTTTAAATACAGCATAAATGACTAATTTGTCCACCTGTAATAGCGCTTGTCTGCCCTGTCCAAGCCCATGTCTGAATTTGGCTGAATTAAGTGGAAAATGATTCTCAGTCAGGTTTAATGGAGTGGATATGAGCGACTCGGAATGAATGCAACCCTCGTTCCCCAGAACTCAGCCCACAGAGTTCTGCAGCCGGTCTGTACCGCACCAATCCAATTTGGTCCTAATTGAATTGTTCTGAGCCCCTCATCCATATATTTCCTCCATGAGAAGCTTATTACTCTCAGCCTCTGAATGTGTGTGTGTGTTTGTGTGTGTCGGTGTGCTCGCATTGTGCCAAATTTGAAATGCCCTGTTGTTGATTGATACGTCTGAGATGCAGTTTGAATTAGCTGCTTGACTAATATGGAAAGTGAGACAAAAGCCCGAATAAATGTTCCGCTAAATCTCCCTTTTGTCTAACCCTCCATCTTTCTCTCCTGTTCTCAGGATGTGAAGTCGACATTCTTCCAGTTCGGTGCCTCCATCCAGCAGGAGGCTCTGCTGATGCTCAACATCATGGAGGAGTACGACTGGCACATCTTCTCCATCGTCACGTCAAAGTTCCCCGGCTACCAGGAGTTCATCAACATCCTAAAAACTACTGTCGACAACAGGTGGGCTCAGTCATTTTGCACTGCTTCTCCACATTTTCATCCTTACTGTAGTCTGTATATCCTATTATTATTATATTAGATAACCTTTGCCAACAGTTTGATGCAGCACCATCAAGGATAAATGATATTGCATTGCTGCTGTGCTTTAACAGTCCAGATATGATGTGTTCCTGACTGACTTTTACTGCCAGCATGCGGCAAACATTATTGTTTGTATTGTTATTTCGGAGAATCTCTAGCTTGAGAGCACAAACTGAGTTGGACAATTAAACTCTTATAAAACCGCAGTGGTGAGACCTCAGAAATTGCACTTGTTCTAGCACCTCTGTGAGGCTGTAATTAAGCACAGTGGTGCTTTGAGATAAATGCTAACATCGATATCCTAACATGCTGATGTTTGGCAGGTTTGGCAGGGAGCTGAGGCTGATGGGAATGTACAGTAATTAGTTTTGCAAGTATCTAGACATAAATTTCAAAATCTGACCCGATGATGATGAAAAGTAGTCACCAATATAGTTATAATTCATCCTGAGGGGTATGTGAACAGGCAAATATAATATGTATGTATTTTAAAGAGATCCAACCAGTGCTTTTGGAGACATTTTGCTTAAAACATCAACTTCATGGCGGGAAGGAAAAGTAAGAGAGCCAACAACTAGTAGAAATACAGTCTATACAAAGGTTTGGTGAATCCACAATTAGATTAATTCAATAAATACAAAATCTTTACCTGTTGATGGAACTATAGGCAACGCTATGGTATCACCAAAGTCTTTGGGATTCATCTATGAAGTACCACATTTCATGACAGTTCAGCTAATGTTTGGTGAGACATTTTAGTTTCAACCAGAGTGGTCCTTAGAACCATGCTGCCCCTTTAATATTGTACTAATGCCATTATTAGAAAATAAGAAACATATTAACACAATATAAACTAGAAATAAATCAGATAAGTTGGGTAAAGTCACAGGGCATTTATACTTTTCATGACTTTATGATACAGCATTATTAGACAGTGCTTCCAAGCCTCAACTAGCCTTAGCAGACTTAAAAGTCAACTAGAAACATTTTCAACCAACTTCCAACACCATCTTACAGTGTAGATTAAAAACTTTAAAGTTATATTTTATCAAACACATGAGGTTTGAACCATAAGTTCTGAGACCGTGCCTATAAAAATCCAAAACCATACCTGATTTAAATTTGACCACCAGTAGAGTGCTTGTGCAGCAAAAGAACCCTCTGGAAGTCCCATTATGCGAACTACCAAGCACCATCTGCAATGAATCTCTAAAACTGTGTCAAAATGGCAACCCTGTCAAGTGATTTCCTTTTTGGAGTAGAGCAAGAAGTCACATGGCCAAAATTCCTGGTGCATCAACAACGTCTTGGTCAAACTATCGGCTCTTTTACTGTTTAAACTGTTGTTTCTTCTCTCCATGGTGGCCACAGACCAACGCTTTGTCACCAGTGATGATCATTAATTTAAAGGTTATTTCATGACTGACACTGCATTTGATCCAATTTGTGTTCCATTGAGAAATCGCAAAGGCCACGAACAGTCCCAGAACTTTTTCATCACATATGCATGTATATCTTTAATAGAAGAACTATGAAGTGTTTTCGTTTCCCAAAACCCCTCTCACTGCTGAAATTTTTCAATACTGAAGATAACAAGCACCCTTAAGAGTTATTACACATCAAGTCTGTTCATTTCTCAAAGCTTTTCCCCATTTAGTTTGTAAATTATATCTTCATTATCACTACAAATTCCTCCAGAGGATGGCTGAGAGTTATGGCACACAGTATTTTTGCATTGTGTTTTTCATGTCACCCACTGTTAAGAGCCTAAAAGGATTCCATCAGCATTCTTAAAATGAATGTAGATGACAGGTGGGTTTACTACACATGCGGGTTGGCTGTTGGCCACACCTTTAGGTCATTTTGACTGATGCTGCAGGTCTCAGCGGAGGGAACGAGAAAAAACTGCTGAAGAGACCCGCCAGCCATAATTTTTTGGCAAAAAAACTGTCAGATTAATGATACATGTTCAGCAGTGTGGAGATGCTGGCAAGGCCTGGTGCTTGACCCTGTGATATATCAACACTCAGCTGAGGTCTTTCTCATTAGCAGTTACTCTTCATGTCAAACCAAGCAGGGGTTTTAGAAACTCTCTGTCTGTGTCTGTATTGTTGACAGTAATTACAGTTGTTTTAATTACAGGTACAGTGGCAACAGGCAGTTAAACGGCAAAACAATTTTTCATTCACTGGCCAGTTGTTAGAGATATTTTGCTTCCATAACTTGTCTTCTTTCAGACTGAAGGGAAGAAAAATGCACTTTTAGGTGTTTATTTGACAATCCCTTGTCTGTTTGCATCTGTAGATTTCAATTCGAATCCATATCTTTGAAGGCCGCTTTCTCAAAATGTGTTTTTCTCCTATTCTGAGACAGACTTCAGTAGCACTTACAGACACCGAACTCTCCGGCTTCATTACTCTCTATATATTCTGAAGGTTTTTACAGATGAGTTCGCTCATATATCAATCATAACCTGATTTATGGAGCATTTTATTTCTAAAAAAACATGGCGGAAATTGACTCTGTTGACAGTATTCCTGGATTTATACAGTAATAAATAGAGATATCCATAAATGCCCTCTGCAAAAAAAACATTTGGCCCTAATATGCCAACAAAACTAAAGAAAAAGTTTTGAAGCCAGCTTTATCCAATGTTGAGAATTCTGTTCTAGAAATGAGTGCAAATTAAGGCGTTTTTAGATATATAATGCCTCATTAGCATATTTCAGAAATCCTAAATATACAAAAATACAAAAACAATCATCTTAATTTAAGTAAATAAGCTGGCAATGTTTCATGTGGATATCTATTAGTTAAAATGTTGACCCTATTCACCTGTGTACAGTGTTTCCCCTCAAACAGCTGATTGTAGATTATGTGAAAGCCTTGATCCTCTTTCAAGCCTTACCATTTGCAGATAAGTCAGGTTTTACTCAGTGTTTTAAGTGCTTCTTCGGACGGCATGTTGTGGAATTAAGACTTCTTGATTGCATATGTACATGCTGACAGAATATGGCCTTATTTTCCCCAAAATATATTTCAGTGCAGATCTAAGAAACCACATCTAAAAATAGACAAAAAAGTCTGTTTACAGTACACAGGTTGTCTGATTGTTCTCTGTATTATGTAATTTAAGAACCAAAATATGAAGAATTGTAATTGTGAAAGTATTTTGGTGCACAAAAAATACAATCAGTGGTTTAGACATTTTGCTACATCCACCAACTTCCTTGTCACCTGTCAAAAGTAGCTGTTTATTAGCCTGTCATGTTATCTTACTTGATCATTAGCGAGTTATATAAAAATGATATGCAAAAGTTATTCCAATTCAAAATGTCATAAATCTGCAGTAGCATGGTGATATTGTTTTATATTAATTTATATGGAGTACAGCAGATGTAAAGTAACTTAACAGCCCAACGTCAATATTTGCTCCTTCCAGAAGTGATGTTGATCCCACTGTTAAAATAATAGCCTATAAAACCAGAAATAATAAGCCCAATTACCTGTTGATTCCCTGTGTCATCACTGAGCAGGTTCACACTGACTTAGTCACAGGCAGTAGGTTTTAATACCAATGAACTTCCGTCATCCACAGCAGAAAATTAGTCGAGTCGACTCAGTGAGTCAAGTCTGACCTATCAGTAAAAACATCGTAGCTTGGGCAGTAGCCTATGTAAAGTTTAGTCCCAGAGAATGAGGGAATGTGTGTTTTCTGGGTGGCTACTTACAAAACCTTTCTGCTGGAGGTGAGTGCAGGCAGGTAGGAGGTCCGTCCGTCTGTGTAATCTGCAGATTAAAGAGGACAGAACTGGGTTTTTGGGGAGGAATGTTCAGAAATTGAACATGTATGCTCATCTAAAACATGCAAAACACAAACCAAGGTGACGGATCTGCAGGTAAAAGTGTACTGAAAGGGGATGATAATACTAAATCAGTATCCTTGACAACATTATTGCTTGTCTCTCACACAAAGGACGAGTGTTTACTCTGTTTTGGTCAAACCGAACATTTGCATCAGGACAGAAAATCTATTTATTTTAGCCTGACTGCATCACATCTGCCTACGACGGTCATCATCCTCACTGTGTCTCCTTCCTTCTGTGTGTCTTTGTGTATCATTGTCTCTCTACTAGTTTTGTCATCTGGGACTTGTAGCCCATCATCACATTGGACAGCGAGAAGAAGACAGCGAGTCCCAAATCACTCTCATGTTACGCTGTCTGTCTATTGTTGGATTCTTACATGATGGTTAACTGCTCCCCTCTTCTCCCTACTGTGTGTCACACTTTGTATCGCTCACTCTCCACTGAATGTGAACCCTTCCCCGCCGCTCACTCTGCTAGCTCCGCCGTGAAGGACCTGTACTCCTGATACCACAGCGTGCTACCACTTTATGACATATTATGTTCTCTAATAACCAACATAACTGCCATTCCCTCTGATTCCGCTGCTCTTTAGCCTCGTGTGCTGGGACCTGCTGCATATTATCACTCTAGATGTTCCCGCTGGATGAGAAAGATACTCTATAAATTCATTATCCTTTTTAATGAGCACTTGTTATTTCTCACTCTGCCCACTTCAGCTAACTGGCAATAGAACTAGATGAAAAAAAAACATGGAATTACGCAGATCTGTTTTTTTTCTTTCTCTGCAGTTTCCACACTCCGTAGAGTAAAACCTCTATCTGTCTTCAGCCAGGTTGGGCAGCAGCGAAGCAATATGCTTTTATTTTTCTCTCTAAAGGTTGACAGAAACTGCACTCCTCGCTGATAACTGCGCTCTTTTTTGATAGCTGTTGTCACCAATTAGCACAAAGACCACAGGCATTTCTTTTGGACCTTCCACATTAACAGGCCGGTGTTTGTTCTCCTTGTCCTTTAGTTGTGTGGGCTGGAACCTGCCGAGAATCATTACACAGGACCAGCTTTAGCATTTACATTCCATTTAGCCTTAATGTGTTTCCCCTGACAATAAGCACTTTACACCTATTAGAATTCATGTCGCACTCAACAATGATATTAATTATAATGGATAATTATAACTGCCCTTGCCAGCACCTGAGCAAAGTTAATAGTCTATTAGTTAAATATTAACATTTCACTCCTGTCCTTGTTATCCTTGCTTCTAGTTTTGTGGGCTGGGACCTGCAGAACATCATCACTCTGGACGCGGTGGAAGAAGACAGCCGGTCTCAGATCATGCTCAAGAAGGTCCAGTCACCAGTGGTGCTGCTCTACAGCTCCAAAGACGAGGCCGTCATCATCCTGGAGGAGGCCCGCTCTCTGGGCCTGACCGGATTTGGATACATCTGGATTGTGCCGTCGCTCACTACGGGGAACCCGGAAATAACGCCCGAGGAGTTTCCGTCGGGGATGATTTCGGTGTCGTACGACGACTGGGACTACCCTCTGGAGGCGCGCGTCCGTGACGGGCTGGGGATCATAACGTCGGCGGCGGCGGCCATGTTGGATGAGTATGGTGACATCCCTGAAGCCAAGACTTCCTGTTATGGCCAGATGGAGAAGACAACCAAGCTGCCACCCAGCGCCCTGCATAAGTAAGTGCATTTGTTTTGACACTCTGTTGTGATTATCGAGGAATATGTTGAGATAGGAGTATAATAATAGAAACAGTAGCTTTATTGCACATGTTTTTATGTGTGTGCCGGTGTAGAGTCTTTGAATGCATTGCTTCCTACCACAGTATGTTTGTTTTCACCCTTGTCCTCTTTAATTAGAGACTCCGCTAAGTTTCCACCAAATCTACATTTGGGAGCGAGATTGGAATAAGAAGCAATTACTGGATATAAGACCAAGGGATTGAGCGTCAGAGAGAATAGAGGGAGTATGGGAGTTAAGGAGGAAGAAGGGGGATAAAAAAAAGAGGTGAATGGAAGTTGTGGAGGGAGTTTGTGATTTAGGCAGCGAAGAAAGAGGCAAAGGGAAGAAATTGAGACTGGGGTAACAGCGGGGGGCCGCTACAAATGAGTGCTCTCCAAAATTGAAGAGCTCCTTGATGAGTCCTTCTGTTCCTCTTCTCATTTATTCCTCCATCTCTCATTCACTCTCTTCGGCTTGTCCCCCCCTCCCCAGCAGCCAGTGGGAGATGTTGCAGGTCTTGCCAGCTCTGTCTGGTTTTCCATCTGGCAGAGGAGGGAGAGAGACACACATAACCTGTGTTTACATCCCAATATTGTTTTTTTTATATATCTAACATAATGGTGATAATATAACATAATTCTTGCGTCTAAATGGTAAAAATTTGATTCCAAAATGCATTTCCAGAAACCGAAATCAGAAGTGTTTGTGTCTGTCTCCACGGTGGCTTGTCTGAAAATGTAAATGTTCAGTCTGGAAAATGATTGTGAGGCAACACAGGAAGGCATATGGATGTGTTTGGTATTTAACAGTCTGCCCATCATTTTGCCAAACACGGTGTGTCAGTGGAATATTTTATCCAAAATGAGTGATCCAGAGTGAAAATCTACATCATAATCATTTCATTATTCTTCAGTTTACTTATTTCTTGGATGAAATCTTAATGATAATAATAATTTTGAATTAACCTTCTGAATTTCAAGCAGTTCTTGGCGGTCTCTTGCATATTTTTACTCAATGTTGGCTCTTTTTAACTGCAATGTACAGTCCTGCACCTCTATGGAAAGAGCACAACCATGACTAGAAGTAGATAGAGCTCCCAAATGTCTTTTTTTGCAAAGTTAGAATTCCAAAAATCATTTAAAAAATGAGTTGAATTTATTTGATTACTCATTTAACAGAAAAAAAGAAAACGCTTGTCTCCTCTCTGCTCTATATGAACACAGCCTGCAGTTCATCCAAATACTCCCTTAGTTTTTGCCATGTGAGCGTTGGTTGCGGCTGAGTCAGTCATGGCTTCTTCGTTCTGCTGAAGAGCGCAGAATTTTTTGTTTTTTACAAAATCTGGTCAGTCCAAACAGCTTATTTTGGGGCATTTTTAAAAAGAGACATGTAGAATTAAATGATTTTGATGAAATATCATGATTTTCAGCTTAGATTTGGTACATTTTTCCATCTGAATGCGCAAATCACAGATGAGTAGTTCAAAGACTATTAGAAGGTTAACAATCTGACAATACTTTGTGTTTTTACAGTTTCTGGCTCTGATAAATAGTGTATTTCTGGTGATTAAAAGCAACAACAAAGAAAACATGCCTTTCAAACCTCCCACTGAGTTTTAGAGATCAGAGGATTAAAGAACAACTCATCCACTGTTTTTCTGGTGTTCCTTTCTGATGATAATGTAGTTTAGTCATTGGTTTTTAACCCATCTGAAAAGTTTGCTCAACTTTAGAGGGAAAGATAGAATGCAGGAGCACAGACTGAATAAGGGAGGGGGGAAAAAGCACAAAAAGAGATCAACAGACACATTCAGAGCCCGAGATTAGATTAAGTCTCAGTTATTTTCTCAGCTAAGCTAATGCTAGTTTAGTAAATCGAGTTTGAAGTCTCACTTTTTTTCCCCCCTTGGAGGTCATCTTGCTCGGACTGTCTACACATTTTAATCTGCCTGAGATGTTTTCATGTAATTAGTTAATAAATCAAGCAGAAACTTTTTTGGCTTTAGGTGGCTGACATTACTCAGAGCTTGCTTATCTGGGCAGCCGCTACGCCACATTCAGTCTGAAATCTGCTACACCAGTTTCCACCAGTGCTGCCTGTGTCTGTTTGCAGAATATTCCAGGAGTCACAGCCACATTTATGAGCCCCAACTCCAACCTGTATGACTAATTGTGCTGCTATAATAACCACAATAGGACTTCAAGCACCAATTCACACACAATTCACATTAACAAATCCCTCGTTTTGTCAGGAAATCACAGATAAACCAGTGAAAACGACCAAATATCTGGAGCCAGCTGACTTTGCTGCCAGTGCGCTCCGCTGCCTCAGGTTGTTACCCAGGTGATGAGTGCCCACAGATGGCTCTGTTGTGGGTGAGAGAGCTCAGCCAATAGGGCTTCAGGGCCAGGACATGAAAAACACGATTGGTCAAGGCTGGGTCGGGGCGATGGGCCAGTGTGGGTTGTTAGACCATCAGTGGCTGTCAGGGGAGATAGGACGACATGGTCAGCACACACATAAAGGTGGGCAGATGGGCTGTACGTACAAATATACAGCACACATTGCAGTATTTTAAGTGGGTCGCCGTATTTTACCTGAGGCTTCTCTTTATTTAGTCGCCGGGTGTGTTGTTTTAGGCATTATCTTATAAGCATTCAGCCAGCACTGGCTTTGAAATTTATTGTTTCTTTGCTCGAGCGCCTCCCCCGACTCAACTACGGTTTGTGACAGGAATTTGATTCACGGTGGACGCAGCTCGCAGCATTAAGCGAGCCAAAAACACGTCGCAGTTCAACAAAACTTGTTTTGATGAGAATAATATTAATAGTTAGTGCTGGAATGACAGAATAGTCTGCGTTGCCTCTCGCTGAAGTTTTACCTCACTCACTTCGCTTGTGACAGCTGTGATGATAAATCCACTCTGACACATGCAAGATGAATATGTTTTGCAGAGTAATAGAAAAAATAGAATTAAATAAAAAAAACAGGAGACAAATGACCAACTAAGAGAGCTGGCCAGTGCAGCAATCAGACCAAGTGACAACTTGTGCTCTATATAAAATATGGTGTGTGCATGTGTGGGTTTATGTGTGTGTGTGTACGTGCATGTTGGAAACAAGAGAAATATGCCCCCTTAAGAGAATGTTCTGTCATGACAGATTTACAGCGGACTGTTCACCTTGCTGTGGTGAACAGTGTGCCTTAAAAGACTTTAGCACATATTTATCAGCGCGAGAGTGTGTGCGCGGGAAAAGTCGTGGTGGTGGTAGTTTGTTCTGACAGGTAATTTCAGTCTGTGGCCCTGATATATGAGGGGTCAGGACTCAGAAAACACACACGTGTTCGCACATACACACGCCGAGTCCTGGGGCAGCTGTCACTTGAGCTGTGGAAAAGGGGAGGAAAAGCTTGTACTTACACAACACAATGCACCTGGGAATTTTAAAAGATGCCTGTCATCTGCTAGTTGAAAGGATGCAACCACACAGTCGAGCCTGTAGAATATATGTTAAAACCTACATGTGGATACTCTAGTTGTAAAATGAAAGGCTTGGAGACAACGACGCTCGACATGCAAGTCACTGAGCTGCTAATGCATATTCCATTACTGCATCCTCACTTGCTAACAACATCGATGTGTGTTTATCTATTAATAAATGTACATGTAAATTTCTGTCTGCAGGTCTCTTGTGAGTTGTGACAAACGGCAGCAATCATTTGATCTCACAGCGAATAGCATATTTGACTAGATGGGGAATATTCCTACACACTGTCACTTATGGAAAAGTGTGCACATGACATAAACTGTCGTGTGTACAGAGCTGGCATGTGTCAGTTTCTATACGTAGCTGTCACTGTGTTCAAACTGCTGTCATGCTGGTATAACCGAGCAAGCAAAAATGCATGATTATAAAATAGGTGACACGTTTTCTTTAGTGCGTCAGAAGCTGGTATTTAGGACACACGGGGTCCAAATTGAGACGGAAAACACAAATAAGGACAAGAAAAAGTACTAAAAAAGTTCTAACAGACAGAGTGGCTAATGCTTTTGTGTACATGTGGGTGTGAATGAGCGTATCTGCAATCATAAAGTCATTCTGGGCCTCAAATCTCTATTGTCAGCTTTAAGTGTTAGCTTACCCTGCAGGTAAGAGTCTGCATGAGGGAGGGACTGACTCATTTTGTAACAAAACAAGTGTGTACATGAGATATGCAGGGGTTGTAATATTGATGAGATGAGCTGATGATTGCAAAGCAAAAGCAGACAACAATGAGCTAATAGTGGTTCAAGTACCTGATGCTTAGACTGAAGTGTCCATTTGGCAGCGGTGGGTGTGCATTTTATACAACGCGGTGAAAGCACAACATTCTCTAGCAGGTCGAGGGTGGAGTTCCCTTAACAAATGCTGATTAGAGGCAAAGCTTTTTGGAGGTTTATTATGGAAAACAGAGCACAACCTGACAAAAGCAGACAGCAGTAATTGCGTAAAACTTTAACTAGAAGCCTACTTAACCTGCTAGTGGGTTTGAAAGTCATGTTGTCTTTTGAAAATTGCCAAAATTACACTAATTATCAGAGCCAGAAACCCTAAAAAGATAAAGAATTGACAGATTGTCCTTGGTCCTTGAACTATTCATGTGTGGTGTGCAGTTCCATCAGGAAAACTGACCAAATCTAAGCTTGTATTTAATCCAAATCATGTTATTCTACATTTCTTATTTAAAAAAACAGCCATAAATGAATAGTTTTCATTAACCCAATTCTGTGAAAATACACAATTCTCTATTTGTGACAAGGTTGCAATAAACAGTCATGTGACAATAATTCTGGGAATATTTGGATGAACTGCAGGATAGGAGACAAGTATGAAAATAAATTTAAAATGGTAATAGTCAAATAACTGTAATATGTAGAATCACATTTTTTTTTTCCAGTACTGGTAATACCTGTGGTCACTTTGAAAAAAAAAAAAGAAATTAAACTTTGATTACTTCTCTTTCTTATGATTTATGGCATTATAACTGCGTCATACTGCACAGAAAACGTTTTTAAATTCTTTCTACTTCTAGTCATGTTTGTGCTGTTTCCATAGAAGTGCAGGACTTTATATTACAATGAAAAATTCACCAACAGTGAGTAAAAACGTGACAGAAGCAGCAAATGCCCAGAAACTGCTTGATTTTCGGACGTTGAGCTAACTGTAACTGCCCTGCAGCAAGCCTTACATATATGGAGTAAAGACACTTGCATTTCTTAAAAAAATAAATGTTAAATTTAGTCAGTGCTTTTTTGACACAATGAATAGTTTCATATTTGTGGCAGTGGTGGCCTAGTGGTTTGTGAAGCGAGCTTGTAACCGGTAGGTTGCCGGTTTGAGCCCCCAGACTGGCAAGAGGTTGAGGTGGGGAAGTGAGAGCGACCGCTTGTCCCAGTCACCACCACTGTGGGCCCTTGAGCAAGGACCTTAACCCCTGACTGCTCCCCGGGCGCTGCACCGCGGCAGCCCACTGCTCCTAGTATGTATAGTTAAGGTTAACTTTGAATAGGATGGGTCAATGCAGAGATGGAGTTTCCCCAAGGGGATAAATAAAGGTTAGATTATTATTATTATTACATCCACAACTGGAATAGCATGTGATTGTAGCTAGTTTGCTCTGTATTAAAGACAAATTAACGATCAAGTTGCTTTTGGTTTGAATTCTCAGAGTAGAGACAGGAAGAGACGGAACAGAAGATCAACATGTATGAGTAATTTGGTAAACAGCAGTGTAAACTAAATCAAATCCCATCATACAAGTTGGTTGTTAATTTTTCATCAGAGGGCCGGCTTATCTATAAAGGTGCTGTGTGAAAAATGTGCTTCCTAAGAAAAATCCACAATACTGAAACTGAGCTACAGCAAGAAGCATCCCAAGCCAATGTGCACGTAAATCCTATTTTGTGCAACAAAAGAAATCCTGCTGTAGTAACTGTGTGGACATGTGTTGCATTTCCAACAACAAAGCTTGGAAATGTGATTGTTCGTGTAAACTGTTGTGGCACCCAAACTCACAGACATAGCTATAAGTTAGCATCTAATTAACCTTGTACATCCATCCTTCATGCCATACTTAACACATCCCACCTGAGGCATGTTTTCAAATGACTCCCCACCCTTGGGGATTCTTAAAACACCTAAATCAGCATTGATAGCAGTGTCTCCACCTTTTTTTCCCCCCAGACTTCCTCCTTTATCTCTCACAGGAATAGGCACTTGTGTATGTGTCCGTGTGCACCGTAGATCATGGGTGCTCTGACAGTATACATCATCGCTTTGACTGGTCCTTGTCTTAGCAATGATAAATGTCTCTATCTTTAACACGCAGCCTTGTACAGTTCATCTTCACATCTTTGTGGAGAGTCTTCTCCCCCTGCGGTGAGGCCTCTTCAGATAAAGTGTCTTATCACAAAGTAAACTCTTTTATAAACCTGGGGAGATCCAGAGCAACTCAGAATAAGTGAGCACTTGAGCTTATAGAGCTTATGTGTCAAGAGCGTTTTGACGGAGCGGCATAGGGAAGGTGGCAGTCATGGAGGGTGTGCTTGGAAATGTAATCGTTTCCTATAATAATGCTCTTTTTTTTCCCATTTCTCGGTGTGCAAAGGGTTAAGAAAGCAGCATAAATAGAGAGAATCTGTCGCTCGCAGCTGTAATGCAGTGCATGCTCCTATTTGCTTTGCTGCAGTGCACTTGCAGTGTTGGTTAACTCTTCTGCAGTGCACCCCATCTCCCTTCACCACAACCCCCTTTTTACTCCAAAAATAAGAGTAAAGGAGCAAAAAATAACACTGAAGATATTTTTATCCCAACTCTGTCGAGGCTTAGTCCTCTTCATACTTCTCTATACTACTTTTTTTGGGGGTGCTCCATCTTTGCTTGTCTCCCCCCCTGCCCCC
>OMNN01038223.1:2250-16266 GCA_900302755.1 Chromis chromis | reverse complement strand
GGTTTTATTTTGAAGGTTGCCACCTGGGGTCAAGTCAGTGTACTCGTCACAGAAAAAAAATCAGAGGATCTTAGTGGTTCTGAGTGATTAACTGCCCCTCAGTTAAACTTTGGAGGATTTGCACCACATAACATGACTGTATCTGTTCAAGCTGATGTACGCAAAAATGTAAATCCTGTTTGTATTGAGTATCTGGCATCAACAGATAGAAGCATATAATGTAGACGTTGCAGAGGATGGATATCCAAATAGAGAGATACTATAGTGACAGATAGAGAGCAAACTTGGCTGAAGCAGCTGGCTACCGCACTTAAGCAAACTTTGGCAAGTGCTGTGAATATTGTAGATATGCCACACCTATGACTGATAAATAGAAGCAGGTCTGCCAAAAGTTTGAGTAAGAAGAGATGAATGCAACATGCCTGTGCAGAAATGTAAAACAAGAAAGCTGGAAGAATGTCAGAGTGGTGACAGAGTGTGACATTAGACGCTTGTGTCAGTAAACTGCCCCCCTAAACCGGTTGCTCCACCTTTGGCATCAGCAACTGCGGGTAAACATTTTTGATAGCTTGTGATCAGTCTTTTACATCGCCATGGAGGAATTTTGGCCCACTTTTCTTCACAGAATAATTTTAATTCAGCCACATTAGATGTTTTTTGGTCATGAACTGCCTTTTTAAGGTCTTGCCACAGCATCTCATTTGGATTCAAGTCCGGACTGCTGCATAAACCATTTGTGTTTGAGCTTTAGGTCACGAACTCTAAGGGTGGAAGTTCTCCAGGAGGATTTTCTTGCTCCATCAATTATGACAAGTCGTCCAAGTTTTGTGGAATCAAAGCAGCCCCAAACCATCACACTACCACCACCATGTTTTACTGTTGGTGTGATGTTCTTCTTGTGGAATGCAGTTTTACGCCAGATGTAACGAGACCCATGCCTTCCAAAAAGTTCCACCTTTGACTCATCAGTCCACAGGATGTTATTCAAAAGTCTTGGAGCTCATCCAGATATTTTTCATAATCCAATGAGGTCTGCAGATCTTGGGATGTTCGTCTGGGTTCTTTTGTGACCTCCTGGATTAGATATCGATGCGCTTTTGGAGAAACGTTGGTTGGCCCGGCCACTCATGGGAAGGTTCACAACTGTTCATGTTTTCACCATTTGTGGATAATGTCTCCCACTGTGGTTCTCTGGAGTCCCAGTGCCTTAGCAATGGCTTTGTAACCCTCCAGACTGATGAATGTCAATGACTTTGTTTCACATCTCTCTTTAGAACGTGGCATCATGTGCTGCCTTTTGAGACCCTTTAGCTACTTCACAATACTAGACAGGTTCTACTTAAGTGATACCTAGATTCAAAAAGCCTGGCAGTAATCATATGTGGGTGTGGCTCATTACATCATGTGCATCTAAAACCAAGCAGGCCCAAAGTAAACTCTTATAGCACTACACATGACAGAATGGTCAATTATATCTAGTTTTTCTGTTGTTTATGCAGCTCGTAAATGCTGTATCACTGGGTGATTTTCACATGTCATGTTTTATTTTTGAAATGATCACATCATCACATTTTGCATTATTGATGTAGTGAAGTGTGCTTTCAGGTCATGCTGTTCTGCACCAACCAGACCAGAGAAGATGTTTTTCTAGGAAAGCACATTGCGATTAGTTGAGTTGCTGTCATGCTGCAGAGGGATGAGACCAATAATGTGACTGGCTAAGAGTGAATTTGTCAATTACTACATGTTCTGATTTATATTACACTTCAGCCATCCCTGTCACACTTTGACTGCAGCACCTACAAGAACCAAAATAGCAGGTGATGTTGGAGACTACCAAGACTTACCGCTGTTAACATTGTACTTGCCTGGTTACAATAAAGCCCTGAGAGCTCTGTGAGGCTTCCAAGGCACAATGGAGCTTGGAGCTATATTCTAGCAGCCTGCTAACATGCTCACAATGCACTGTTAACATGCTGTGAGAACTACCTTTATTCCCCATCTTAGTATAGTCTGTCACAGAGAAATCTCTGAAGAAATAATTGGGATGCTGTATCATTCAAACATACAGAGCGGTGCTAAAACTTTACACACTATAAATCATTCAATTCAATCAGGGAAGCATCTGATCGGCCCTAAATTCATTCTGCACCATGACAATAATCCCAACCATCCAGTCAGACTCATAAAGAACTCTCTTTAGCCACGTGAAAAACAAGGATTCTTGTGACAGATGGTCCCCACAGAGAGTCAACATCATGCACAAGTCTGGGATTATATGAAGAGACAGAAGACATGTGGCAAGCTCTCTTAGATGCTTGAAAAACCTACTTACCAAGTAGATTGTAAAACACATGCATATTGAGGAGAACACTTAATGTTATAATGTAGGTGATTTTTCTTCACTGCACCGTTTATGAAGTTATTTGATCAATAAAAACTATTCAGTGCATTATTTTTGAAAACATAGTGCTGTATACCTTTGCATAAGAATGTATTGGTAATTCACTGGTGTTTTATAGGAAATAATAATAATAATAATAATAATAATAATAATAAAAAATAAAAATAAAAGATAAATTGCCATTTTTTTCCATTTGTGTAATTGATAGATGGAAAACGTATGGAATAATAAGTCCAGTTAGAAAAATCTGGGGATCTAAAAAAAAAAAAACTAACTAAAACATGTTCCATCCAGTTTGGAGAAACCTTTCATCCACTGTGTATCTGAAAGAAATGCTGGAAAAATCAACGGCTATCATCAGTTTCCATTTATGGTCATGGTGGCACTACAGGAGTGAATAGACAGTGCTGCATAAAAAACTTAGTCAAAAGTGAACAAGTGTCAAGTCTGAATCCAATTGCTGAGCTGAACTACAGCAGCAGAGCAAACAGCACTGTTCATGTGTTTTATATTTATTGACAAGCCAAAAATGGCCATCGCTCATCAAAACATCTTCACACTCAACACTGCAGTTCCTCGGGTCATCAACAAATCATCTGCCAAGTTAGAAGCTATTCAGACACACACACACAGACAGATAGACAGACAGATAGACAGACATAAAGTCTCTTCATTTATAGTTAGATGATTGAATTAGTGAACTGGAGACAACTTTTAATATGTAAGGCATGCATGTGAAGGCCAGGCATTCACCGCCATAGGAGAGCAACAGAAAAATTAGTATTTTTAGTGTTTTTACCTGATATATCATCCAAGTACTTTTCTTTAAAATACCAACCTACACTTAGATTCTCAGTTTTTTCAATCTGTGAACATCAAATCAACCATCTCAATCCGCCTCAAAGAATCATTGCTCTGAGCTAATGCTGCCATCTAGTGACAACAGGCAAGAACTACTTATCACCATATTGGATGTGTGGTTCACGCAGAGCTTTGCACAACGCCTCAGTCATTACTATAAAATTTCAGCTCACTGAATGCAAACATCAAAGGTGCAAACAGGACTGAGAAGTCATGATCATATCTAGTGCTCCTACATGGACAGATGCTTACATGTCTCTATGCCACTTAATAAGAAGATGTGTTCATATACATCCAAACCCATTCAATTATTTAGTCATTATAGAAATGTTTTATTCATAACAGATGACTGAGACTATAACAGCAAAAAATAATAATGAACAGATGTAAAGATCATGATGAAATGAAAAAAAGACAAATTGCACTGTATAGCCGTTACATATTACCAATCTATTACACAAAAACATACAAAACTTAAAATAAGTTCAAATGAAACAGACCTTTTTTCTTTCTGAACTTATGAGCTTGATACTGATATTGTCACACAATCCATTTAGCAACTATATCGTGCAGTGGTCGAAAAAAAATAAATCCTGTGTAAAGTGTAAAAGTTTATCTTTGACCTTAATTAGTGATTCATTTATAGATTTTTTCATAGCCTTTGAGGTCAAGCATTTCACAGACAAAACAATGAGATGTTCTGCTGATAAAAACCTTGAGATGTGGTCAAAAGGCTTTGGAAAATGCTTGTAAGTTGGCCTTGATTTAAGGGTATTTTGCCAAAATATTTTACTCTTAGTGAAATGAGAAGACAACACTTTAGAATCCAGTGGCTCAGTGTTTTTGATCAAATCTGAGGTGCTGGCAAACTGTACCTTTTGACAATTATAACAACAATACTGCTTTCTATTATCCTGTAAAGACCACCATACCAAGTAAAGCTGCCCTTCAGTAAAAATGCATTTTAATTGCAATACATATCAGATGCACCAGATGACCTATCCAGTAGGTGCACGCATTATAACCAAACACTGGGAGGTGTCCGCAAACACAGCGTCCTACATGGCTGTCTTACTGGGATTGTCGGGGTCGAAGGTCATGATCTCCATGTGGATAAGACCTGATTAAAGAATGAAAAGGAAAACAGTATTAAAATTTCCAGTGAAACAACTAAGGTAGATTTATTATTCATGAGAATGTGGAACAGAGTGAATTCTGGTACTTTTACACATAGTACTGATCTTTTTTTTAAGTCCCATCGTCATGTGACTTTGTAAATTTGCCTTTGATGATCTTGTCTCGTGGACGACTTTCTTGTTGCAGGGTGGTGGGGGGAAACTAGAGTCATTATAAGGGAACAACTCACCACTTCAACAATCTAGGACAGAAATCTGTGGGAGAATTCTGTAATGCCAAAAATGGTGGTAGTCTGACCCATTCCCCCAAACAGTCAATCATTGCCTTTGAGCAGTTTTTATCTGAATGGTGATTCTTTACACGCAGTTTTTATGTTGTGGTGACCATTGAAATCACAGTTATGGGTCTCACCCATTCATTTAGATAGGGAACTGGTCTTATTAGCCTGAAATAACTGCTCGGAGATGTTGGACTTTGTTAATATTCATGCAGACCGAGGACGTAAGGAGTGAGATTGGTTGGAATGTCAGGATCAGCCAATCAGAGGTAAAGAGGGGCAGGTAATGCCTTTGCCAAAACTAACACTTGTTGCCTTCAAAAGGGGCGACTTAGGCTCCACCAACAGCTAAAGGCCAGGCTGAGGGCCCAAAAAGACATCTAAAATGGCAACTGCTAATCAAAATGACATCAAACTTAGCAGTACACTTCTTCTGGTCACCGATCAAGTCTGAAGTAGATTGAACTAACAGTTGTTCAATAAAGCAAAGAAC
Organism: Chromis chromis; assembly: GCA_900302755.1. Lineage (NCBI taxonomy): Eukaryota > Metazoa > Chordata > Actinopteri > Pomacentridae > Chromis > Chromis chromis. Next base: position 11,094 of record OMNN01038223.1, on the reverse strand, counting down.
ACACAAACAGGCATTCTTTCACTTATAGTTAGGTGCTGAAATAATTGTCATAACAGTCACCTCCAACTTTTTTTTACAGCTATACTTACTCTTCCACTCTCCAACAGCAAGCTCCAGGCTCTCAAAGGAGTCGTCATAAGGCTCAGAGTCTGGTTCGCACTCTGGATCTGAATATTCAGCAAGGAAGGGGTGGGACAGCCCCTGTGTAGCTGTTAGCCTCATCTCAGGATCCAGCAGCAACATCCCCTCCAGCAGGTCAACAGCTGGAAGCATTGGGACAGAAAACACTTTAAATTTAATTACATTTTATTTTGAATTCATAACAGTAAGGTTTGGTCCGACAATACTGCAATTACTGCAAAGAGATTAGGTCAAAAATGTAAAATTTTTTCAGCTTTAAATCATCACGTTGTGGCGCACCATTGTCATCCATGGATTGAAAAACTTCCTTAAAGATTTTCTTCTTTTGTGGTGGGAGGCCTTGCACATATGATTGTGCCTGAAAACAGATAGTAATTATTATGTTGTATTGCAAACAAACAGCTTACAATACAAATAAACCGTGACGTGATGAATGTTGCCTGTACTCACTGTTTCATCTTATGTAGTTTCCAATGATATTTCAAAATGCACTACATTAATGAGTTGGTGTAATCACCCAAGCAAGCTGATGTTGCTGCTGATCTCATTGCAGACAGAAAAAAAACAAAAACTCACATCTTTACTCTGCATCTTCTGCACCAGGGAGGAGTCTGGTGTTCCTGTCAGACGCAGGATCTTCTTCAGCTGATCGATACCTGAACACACTGGTTAAGGAAGGCTCTGGATGTCCAGAATGCACCAGGTAGATATATGGTTAGAGCTGTCATATACAATAAAGACATTTTGCAGTTTGTGTTTCTGACAGTCTAAAGTTTCGCACATGACATTGCAGCAGATTTTCTTCTTTAAATGTTGTGTTTTGCTGATAAAAAATCTTTTCAAAATGTCATGGAGCAGGTAAAGTAGTACTACTGCAATCAAGTATTGCACTTCTATAAGGTTTGAGGATTTGCAAGAGACATGTTGTACAGTTCAAGATATGCAAGCAATTCATGGTTGAATATGACCTTCCCTTTGTGGTAAATGCTGCATCTTTTAAACCCCAAAGACATTATAGGAGTCATTTTCTCTCAGCTTCAAGTTAGAAACAGACACTGATGAAACTGACCTTCATGTGTAAAAATCTGTGGACTGTCCCTTTAAACCTTATAATGCTGCAGCTGATTAAAAAAAAAAATCCTATCTTTTAAAAATAAAAATTGCTAGGGTTTGTATGAGTTTCTTGTTCCTGTAATTGAACATACACAGTTTTATTAGAACACGTGTGTGGATACTGTCATGTCCTGGGAAAAGCACATGGCCAGTAATCATTTCAGCCAGAATACAGGCGGCCGACCAGACATCCACTGCGAGGGAGAGGGGCACACAGAGAATTTTAATAATAACAATGTAGTACTTTGTCTTAGCGCAATATTCTGTCATATTTTAAACAAACAGAGAATGACTACCTGTATTAAAGGTAGGTAGTATTATTACCTGTCTGACTGTAGTGCATCCAGTTGAATATGACCTCTGGTGCTCTGTACCAGCGTGTCACAACATAACCAGTCATTTCACTCTCGGTCTGTCTTGCCAGGCCAAAATCCAGGATCTGACAACAGTTACAGCAGATTGTTTTCAGGGAGCAAAGAATTTTTGTTTCATCTTCTGTATGCAAAACCACTCTCAGCTTTGACTGCTTTGCACATTAAGGCATGGATAAAATGGTGACTTAATGGGAAATGAAAATAACAATATCATTTCACATGTAACACTGGATCTAATTATCATCTTGATTATATTAATCTTTATTGTTTTGATTTATTTTTAAAACCTTACCTTTAATTCACAGTTCTCACTCACAGCCAGATTACCGGGCTTCAGATCCTAAAAGACATGAGGTTTATTACCAACACAAAGCCTGTTATGACCAGTAGAGAATATACACCACGATATACTTAAGGACATAGTTTGACTTTTTGGGGGACACTCTCATTTGCTTAGCTTAGCAGACATGAGAGGGGTATCAATGTTCTCATCTAAGTACAGTGCCTCAAAAAGTATCCAATCACCTCCAGATTTCTAAATTCCATAATTGTGTGTACTTCATACTAAACTGTGTCAATCAAAATGTAAACAAAGACAACCTGAGTGAACACAAAATACATCTAAATATAATTAAACAAATCAACTGTACATTTAATGATTTAAGAAACTTGGTGAGTGTCTGACTGTGGACATGAGGAAGCACAGTGTCATAATTTAAGCAGATTGGATGAGCAGTCGCCATTTTTGGTGTCTTTTTGGGCTCCTCAGCCTGGTCCTTGGCGGCTTGTAGGGGGAGCCCCCATTGCTAGGTAACAATATGATGTCATAGATCAGAGGCAAGAATCTAGAAGAAAAAATCTGTCTGGAAACTCTGTTGCTGTGTTCCACCTCAGGGGCTGCGTTGTTAGAGGGACGAATCAAGCTGTGTTCAATGAGATGGTCTGGTCTAAGGAGGATTCCCCATTTGTGTCACCAGCTGCTCCCACCCAAACCTTGCATCACAAAGTGCAGTTTTTGTCACCTAACAACCTTGACCAGCCTAAATTTACAGTTGGGACACAGCCAAGACTTTAGTCTTTTTAGCAAACAGAGTTACTAAATTCCCCAAAAACTACTTGTGTGTAACCTAAACACAGAATTCCACAAAAAGAACATTAAACTCATGGTTAGGTTGTGAGTAATGCTGTGGAGATGCTTTGCTGCTTGAGGATGACTTCTACTAACTGTGGGAAACTGTGGGAATTCTGGTCTCTGACAGATAATCATGAAGGACATCAGTCTATGAGTTGAAGCTCAAGAGTAACTGGGTTATGGAGAAAGACAATGACCCCTAAATCCACCTCTGAATGGCTTGAAAGAAATAAAATGTAATTTTGGAGAAGGCTAGTCCAAGTCCTGACTTGAATCGCATGAGATGCTGTGGCAGGACCTGAAAAGTGCAGTTCATGCTTGTAGACCCGCCACTGTGGCTGCACTGATGCAGTTCTGTAAAGAGGAGTCAAGCAACGTTCCACCAAGGTAATATCAGACACTGATCTCTACATACTGGAAGTGCTTGGTGGCAGTTGCCGCTGCTAAACGGGGTCAGCCCTATCTTCCCACAACCCAATGGTCCCACAGCCCTATGTTCCCACATTTTTAAGATTTCTTCTTTCACTGACAATTTTTAAAATTAGGCCCTATGTTCCCACATGTCTCACATTTCTAAGACCCTGTTTACACAAGGGAAAACACAGACACGCTCCCGGTAAAACTGCACAACTTTCTGTATAGTTCAGGAAGGCCATGGGAGCCCGTAGCTGGCTCTAGCTTCTTAGCTTAGCTTAGCATTATGACCTAACAGCTAGCTTCACATCTTCTGCATTTAAATCATGTATGTGAGGCCCTATTAGCCAACATGAGTATTACTTTACAGGTTCATAAATACACATGCATTGGTGTAATATGTTATCAATACATTAATGCCCAGTCCTTTCCATTTGCTTTATCTTTATTAAAACTGTTACATGATGAGATGCAGTGACTCCTGGAAGGACCTAGTAGTATACTAATAGTATATTTCCAGTCTTTATGTGAAGCTAAGCTAACTAGCAGCTGGTACCAGCTTCATTATTTCCTTGAGGTGCAATTCTAGCAAACCCAAGTTAAATTTTTTTTTTTTTTTAAGTATTTTTGTGGGGAGTTTTTCCCATTTTTATTGATAGAGACAGGGTGAAAGGAGGTATAGAAGAGAGTGACATGCAGCAAAGGGTCTTGAGCCAGACTCGAACTCATGACCACTGCTGGCGACCTGCGCACACATGGTAACGCCTTAACTCAGCGAGCTAAACGGTGGCCCAACCCAACATAATTCTGAATGAGACATGAAGGCTTCAGTAAGTAGTGTATAATAAAATGTTGATATACCAACCCGATGAATGATCCCTGCAGAGTGGATATACTGTAAAGAAAAATAGGATAGATTAAAAACACGCAGTGTGAAACAGCTTACGAGACATACATAGACAGTAATGTTTGTTTTAGCAATGCGGGGAAACCCACAGGCACATGGTTCTGTAAACGGCATGTTGTAAAGCTGTAGCCAGAACAAAAGTCTCCACCCACAAGTGATTGTGAGGGCTATGTTTAGTGCGTTTTCCAGCCATTAGAACAAATCCAGACTGCCTTCACAGCCCAAAGGCACTGATAAGAGAAGAAAACACCGTGGGATCGAAGACCTCTGCACCTTATGTCAAGTACAAGGGGGCATTTACACAAATTTGGTCTTGTTTTCCAGTTTAAAACGTGCTTTCTGTTTTGTTTCCACTGAGCACCCTTAGTTACACATTGACTAGCGCTGACTGGCATAAATGAGGGTGAAGCAGTCAAACATTCATTACACATTCGGATTGCGAATGGCATTTACAGTGAGAACAATACATTTAATATGCTGGTATGGGAGAACACATTGCTGTGCCAAACTGCTACATTTGATTATAAATTAATGTAATTTAAAAGTATTTGTCCTCCAGAATAACTATACTCTTTCCTGATAGTTTAAAATAAATACACATTAAAATAAATGGCTGTATTTAAAAAAGCTTGCCATTGAGAGCACCTTCATAGTGGACTGGAATGTCGTTTTTTGTGTGGCACATGGATGTCTTAAAGTTAAAAAAAGACTTTGTTAGCCACAAACAACAGAGCAGCAGCAGTGAGTTAAAACGGTGAAGTTATGGCCTTTAAAACTGAAAAGTAAGCTGAAAGATGGTAAAATGCTCTGTAGCGCTGCAGGTCAATGTGAAGAAAAATGTGGAGTGGTTAACTGTACAACATTTTTGAATACAGCAGCTTTGAGTGATGATATCCAGTTGTTGTTTTTTTACTGTTATTTTGTGTTACTGACAAATTCTGCTTAGATTCCAAGCAAGGCTTAGACCAGCCCTTGATATCAGACATCAAATGAATTGTAATAAGAAAACAATATGATTAAATGGATTTGAAAATGGATTAAACCTCAGCAAAACAAACTTTTAAGTTATTAAAAAACATACAGTGTTAAAGCGGAAACTGTTCCATTTTGTGGCCCCTAAGGATTGCATCTCTGCCCTTTGCAGATGATGCAGTCGATCTGGAGCTGACAGGATCTAACTTCCAGAGGTGTTCTGCAGTAAGTCTGAGACAAAGGCCCTGCATAAAAATGGGACCTTTTTACGTTGACAGTGAGTTGCTACCTTAACTAAAGGCTTCTAAGTTTTATGGTCTGGCATTCACAGACAAAACTGAGTTTAAAAGCCAGGTTCCACGCTCTGCAATTACACTTTAGACAAAGTATCTCATGCTCAGTAATTATCCTGAGTGTTGAGTTGTTACAAAAAGGATTTAAGATTGCCATAACAAGTAGTTAGAATGAGATTTACTGGCATGCAGTCTGGTCTCTACTTTTGGAACAGAGTGAAAAGGAGTGTAATATCAAGGAGGAAGTAGAACAGCTGCTCCTTTATACTGAAGATAGCCAGGCATCTGATCACCCTAACCCTACCCCTGACCCTTAGCCTAGCGCCTCCAGGTCAGCTCTCAGGGTATTTTCAACTCTATTGGGAGACAGTACCGCCTGTCTGCTCTGACAATGCCGGGAGATTCCTCAGGAGGTGCTGGAGAACATTGAAAGGAGGAAAAGTACATGTGGTTTGCTCTGCTTTTACCTGGACATTGTGTTATGGAATCAGAAAGGTAGAAATAAATTAATGGATGAATGGGTGGATTGATAAATACATTTAAAACCATAAACATCTGACATATATTTCTCAAATATTTGGAAATAATATGACAACGGAAACATTAGTTAACTTTAACTGGGCTCTTTGGGTATGCACCAGTACCCTTTTTGGTCATATATAGGGTTTAATAGCTTTATGAATATGAAAAATAACACAATTTTCACATAGAAAAGGGCACATTATGTCATTTTGCAAGGTTAAAGTCCTGTATGGAACAATAAATTAAATTACCTGGGACCACATGAACTATTTTATCCTGCGTCTCCACTGTTATCCTATCTGAACAAAGCTTAAGTAACAGTAATGAAAATGTTCCCTTAGAATGCTCATACAACTGAAATATTAACTACTGTAAGTACTACATACCACCTGACATATAAGGTGCACACACTTCCCTGTCTACAACGTTCAATCTGTTATCTCAAGATCATTAATTCATTATTTTATCTCGATATAACAAAACCTATTTATTTGTGAAAACAAATATATTTAGCTTATTATCTCGAGGACACAAAAGCCTAAAGCCAACTTTTTTCCTGGACGGGACAGAATATTTATCGACAGCTATAAGTGTCTGGTTCATTTGATCAAGATTACTACATTACCATCAATAATCTTAGCAGGAACACTGAGGTTGCAGCCGTGCTAATCTTCTCCAAAAATACATTATTACATTTATTTCTGTGATCTTAGAAGGCGGTACAAGACTCTATCTCTGCATGTTTCACCTTGTGCTGCTGTAGCCTTATTCCAACAGCATTCAGTTTAGACTTGCTACACACTAAACATGATGTGGAAATATGACTGCTTCAGAGGCTTGAGACCAAGACATTAGATTGCAGATTTATGGAAAGGTGCCCATTTTAAATAGGGGCTTCACTCTTTATCTGATAATTCAAATGCTTGCAGTGCTTAATTTTCCTCTGAAAATATTCCCTGTTCTAGTTTTACAACAATGTTTTTTTTTAAATGTGTCTTGATTGTGATGGTGGCATTATGGGCTTCATCTAAATCTCACTGTAATATAGAAATCGGGCAGATAAATACATGAGAGTTTCCTTACCTTCAGGCCCCTTAGAAGTTGGTAGAACAGGTATGTGATGATGCGATCAGTTAACCTCCTCTTCTTCATAATGTGGCCCAGATCTTGAGCTACAAATGGCATTACCATATAACTAGAGAGAGAAGAGTGACGGCCAAACAATGAGGGAGGGAAGATATTGATTAACAATAATAAATGAAGATGTCCCTTAAAGGACATTAAGTCTAAATACTGTAGATAACGTACTGTGCTGTAAATACTCAAGAGGGAAAGAGATCATTGCTATGGTAGTTCAGTACAAGTGCACAAACCAACCAAAACAAACAAGAATAAGCTTGCTCTCACATTTCCTTGCTTGAACTTTTCATGCATGCACATACACACACACACACACCAGGTCTCAACAAGTTGTGACAACTAGCAGGAGAATGTTGTCCGTGACTCCCAACTTACAAGGTCTGGAATTTCTCCAGTGTGGAGTCGGGTGTGAAGACGTCTAGGAGGCAGATCACCTTGAAGGAAAAACAAAGCAAAGACATTAAAACACAAATTGCTCTGTTAATAGACATATGAAACACCTACATTTCTAAACTTTAGGATATTTCCAAATGAATAAACATAACCAAAGTCACTTACAATAAGATCTCCGCAACTGCAAGTGCAAAATCAACAACCTTTATTCTCAGATAAGATTGCACATCAACAAAACCAGACGAGATTGAGAGTTTTAGAAAAAGAGTAGCATTTGACAGCATTGCTTTACTGCCTAATCAAAACAGTAAATTTGAGAGTTAAAAAAAACAGCATTATGGTAACAGTGAGTCAGTAAACACTAAAGACTGCCACGTTCTACAACCTTCGAAAAAATGGCGGCAAGTTGCATCTTAATAACAGGAACGTCCAGGGTGGAAAGGCTTAATAACTTTAAGATGAAACAGCCACTTCCTCTTTTCATTTTAACTGCAAAAACATAAAGTAACAACAATAATAGGTCATAAGTCTTTTTGTGATTGCACTGAAGCTCATTCAAAGGTTTTTAGCAAAAAATAGTGAGCCATGAGGGTTCCAACAACACACAACACTCCCAGCTTGTCAGGGCACACTGTTGAGATTATGAGCTTCTGTTGAATGGTCAACAAAGGCTGCTTATCCTCAAAATCTTGAAAGAGAGAGGGGGGACGTGGAACCAAGATTGTGAACAAGATTGAAACCTTTTAGGAGCTAGTCTGTATGTTGACTTCCAGAGCCACTTTGATATAAAACAGAGCCTCTACATTGTAATTACAATCACATATTTACAGCTGAGAGCCATTAGGAAGTAAGAGTTTTTCTTTCATGCTTGAGGCCGACATGCCTGCTTGAAAAGGATGAACAAGTAAACTGAAATAACAGCACAGATTCTCAGCAAAAAAACTACTGAACAGAAGTACTTTTGGCAGGGTATTGTAGTGGATTGTATTATATTAATAATAAAGCTGTTCATTTTATTTAACTTTTTGTCAAGCCCTTACATTTTCGTGCTGTATGTGGCGCAGCAGCCTGAGTTCCCTGTAGGCCCGCTTGGTGTGGATGAGGGACTGGAAGGGCCGATACAGCTTCTTGATGGCCACTTTCTCTTTGGTCTTCTGGTCAATGGCAGAGCTAAATGAAAACAACAGCTGTGTTAGTGACAGGACACACAGTGGATCATCTAAGGGCTGCGATAACACTGATTATTTTCAGTACTGATTATTTAGAAGAAGATAAAAGATTTTTCCAATACAAGTGATTCATTGTTTTATCTGTGAAATGATGTAATTAAAACCATTTCAAATAGTCTCTTTGGTACTTTGGACTAACACTTCACAACCCAAAGATATTACATTAAGAGCCATATAAAACAAGCAAACAGACAAAAAAACCACACCAAATTCT
>OMNN01038176.1:0-13921 GCA_900302755.1 Chromis chromis | reverse complement strand
GTGATGTCTGCATTGGCCTGCTTTGGTGTGACCAATCATCCACTCCGAAATTTACGCGCAAAATCAAAACACCCGCCCACATAAAAACCCTGCATCACGATTGGCTGCTACCTCCTGGCGACGACCTACCTTGCCCTCTGCCTCCTCCTGTGTGTCCGCCCCCTGGCCTGTCCTGCCCTGCCCTGATTGGCGGCTGCTTCTCCGTGCCCTCTCTGTGATTGGCTGTGCTGATGACGAACGGTGTAGTTCACCAAAATATGGGCTTCTTGCTGACAGGTACCACTTCTGTGAGAAGTGTTTCAACGAAATCCAAGGCGAGAGTGTTTCCCTGGGGGATGACCCCTCGCAGCCTCAGACGTGAGTACCATTACAGTCTTATCCTCCTCTAATGCACAACATACAACAGCCTGCCAAGCTAAAACTTAGAGATTTTTAAATAATGTTTGTCCAGATAAAGATGTCCTGCATTTCTGACATTCAGAGTCGCAACCAGCTTGTCTGTGAAGGTTCTCAGTCATCCAGGTCATGGTTATCCTCGTAGTTTCAATCGTAGCATCTGGACTTGGTTAAGTTAGCTTGAAGACGTTTCACCTCTCATCCAAGAGGCTTCATGACTTCTAAACTGACTGGTTGGGAGTTCCAGATTTTATACTCTTCAGGAGCCATTAACACTACTGAAACTCCAGTCTGCTGGGTGAGTGTTGCCCCTCCCTCATTATGCGAGTCGTTAGGTCATTCCCTCTCACAATGGGTTTCGCTATGGACCTTTGTGGCCAGGTGTGAAAGGTGCCAATGAGGGTCGTTAGGTCCTTCCCTTCACAATGGGGTTCGTTAGGGTCCTTTATGGCCAGGTTTGAAAGGTTTCTGTTCTTCCTGGGTAAAGAATGTAATACTGCATTGTACACAGGTGAGAGGTGATGTCTCAAGCCTCCCCCTCTGTTCAATGAAGGTTTTTCTAGTTTAACAAAAATGGCTTCCTTCACCCCCCTCTCAAACCATCTGTCTTCTCTGGCTCCTGAAGAGTATAAAATCTGGAACTCCCAACCAGTCAGTTTAGAACTGATGTAGCCTCTTGGATGAGAGGTGAAATGTCTTCGAGCTAACTCAACCAAGTCCAGATGCTATGATTGAAGCTACGAGGATCACAACCAGCTGTTACAAATGTTTCATTTTTCTGGTTGTCTAACACATACAAGGTTGAAATCCTGTAATGATTAATCAATCAGTCGATTCACAGAAAAGTCATTAGCAAATATTTTGGTATCTGAGTAGTAGTTTAAGAGTGAAATGCTAAACATCTAGGGGTTTAATTTTTGCAATCTAAGGATTCAATTTGATTCCTATTCTTGGAGTGGCAATTTGATTTTTTTTAAAAACTGAGGTTAGTGTTTGTGTGTTGGAGTACAGCTGTATTGTTGTTACCTTGTGTGTTACTAAGCTGATGTGAGTTTGTCAGTGATGGAGTACAGTGTATTCATTAAATACATAACCTTAACTCTTACAAAGCTAATTATTAAGCCACTAAATCCACAATGCAACCAAATGCTTGACTTTTGTGAAGAAGATATCAATATAACTAATAATTGTGCACTGTACACATCTAGGTTACATTTGTCCCTGTCAACACCACATTTACTAAACTGCCTTTCTTGTCATTGATTAAACCCCTAAAAACTAATTTCTGTGTATCAAAGTTACAGATTGCAAACTTTTTAAAGAAAATTATCCCTTCCTGCCTTTAAATGGTTCCTACAAAGTTGCTTCCTTTAGAACATGCAGATTGTATAAAGTTTCAGTGTTTTCTCTACCTACCGCTCCGTTGCTCGCTGCAGCTTGAGCACACCAGCTCTCCTACATAGCTTTCTTTCATTCATCTATATCAGTCGATTAGGAGTTTTTTTTAAGTTTTCAAATACCCTTTGACAGTATCGACGGAACTCTTCCGTCTTCCTCAGAACGTCATCCAGATGTCGGGTGATGACGTGTCTTATCAGCTGATATTACTGAGGCGTGGTCGACCTGTCAAACTTGATAGATCAACCACGCCTCCTGCTGTCTGGACGCCCCCCTCCAACACGGCACTCCAGGTGTGGGACAGGTTGTAGGCTCCCTCATCCCTGTTCATCGTCCTGGGGGCATGTTTCCTGATTTCCACCCAGGAAATCACCCACCCCTGGAGTGCCATCTTGGAGGGTGGGGGGCGATCAAACAGCAGGAGGTGTGGTCGACCTATCACGTTAGACAGGTCGACCACGCCTCAGTAACATCAGCTGATAGGGCATGTCATCACCCGACATCTGCATGACGTTCTGAGGAAGACGGAAGAGATCCGTCGGAACTGTCAAAGGTATTTGAGAACTTTAAAAAAAAATCCTAATCGCCTGATATAAATGAATGAAAGAAAGCTAATTAGTCCAATGAAAGGCGAAATGAACTTCTTTACCAGGGGTGTCAAATCCTGGTCCTCGAGGGCCACTATCCTGCATGTTTTAGATGTTTCCCTCTTCCAAAACACCTGATTCAAATGATCAGCTAATCATCAAGCTCTGCAGAAGCCTGATAACGATCCTGATCATTTGAATCAGGTGTGTTGGAAGAGGGAAACATCTAAAACATGCAGGATAGGGTCCCTCGAGGACCAGGAGTGCCCACCACTGGTATAGAGTGTAGTTTCAAGTTGTCAAAATCCAGAAAAAAAGACTGCCATCATCAAAACAAAAAGCTTAATGAAAGTACATTTCTTCAAATACAGCTTCAAAACACTTTTTAAAAAATTACATGTTTTTTGCACTTTAAAAAAGTAAAAGTAGTAGCAATGCTGCAATAAGACAACATTCCATTACAAGTGAAAGTTCTGAGTTGAAAATGTCACTATTTTCAACAAATAATTCAAAAGTTCAAGTATTTATGATGCTAAAAATGTTTTCTGTCAGTGTTTTACAACTATATATCATATTATTTACATGTTAATCATGCAAGTTTACATTTAGCTGAGTTTTACTGTTGTAGCTGCTGGATGTGGAGTTCAGTGAAAGTTTGTTATTATTATTCTATTCTGGACCTTCAAACTAATCCGTGCATTGTTACATAAAATCTTGACATGTAAACTAAGCAGTAATTGCAGCTGTCAGATAAATGCAATGACATTAAAAGTACAGTATCTACCTCTGACATGTGTATAACAGTTAACAAGTATAAAGTAGCAAGAAATGGAAATACTCAATGAAAGAAATAATACTTCAGAACTTTGTTGAAGTATGGTACTTTTATAAAAGCACTCCTTTGAGTACTGGGTTCACAAGACAGAGAAGAAAAACACATTTCTATAATCTGTGATATTTTTTTTATATATACTTTGCTGGGCAGTCATTTCTTGTAAGACATATTACTACTACTCACATAAGAAACATACACTCAATTAATGAGTAAAGTACATTTTATTGCAGGTATAATGCTTAGACTTAACCTGATACAGCACAGTGTAAAAAAAAATCCATTAAAACATTAAAAGCATGGTATGAAATAAAGATATATGGAGTTTAAACTGCTTGTAATAGCTGCTGCTACATATGTGTCTAACGATACTTTAAGGCAACTTTTGTCGTTATATTTACATGTCTAAAGTATAGTCCTGAAACTTGTTTTTCACTTTTAGCTGCATTAAAAAAAACTCAAGAGTATACAAAAATACTGTTTTTACATTCAGACCACATTTTTATAATAAAGATATACACTCACTGACCTCTTTTTTGGTGACACCTGTGTAATATGATGCGGTTAGCTCTGCTACCCCATTAACATACATACGGAAATTATTATGAGTAAATTCTAATAATTTACTCATAATAAACTATTTTAAATGTAATGCTGCCCAACTCACCACCAACAACCATTAAAAATCCCCAGTAATAATCATTATGTAGAATTATCACCTTTTTGACACCATTAACAAAAACAGAAAATTTAAAAGCTTCAAAAAAGTAGAATTTATGGAGGAGCCGTTGCAGTTTACTGAAGAGCCATATCCATGAATAAACCCTGCAGACTATGTTCATATATGCTACATATGTTGTATTCTATCCCAACCACAGTATGCATCTACTATACATCTATACTTGAACAGCATATGAAAAAAGTACATTTCTATTGTAAGTCTTGAGATTATTATATGAGAAGAATATTTAGTAAACGGCTACATAGATTAAAATGTTTGAGCATTAACATGTGATGGGTGATCACTCTTTATCAGAAGACTTCAGAGGCTCTTCCTCTTTAGCTGCCACAGTGTCTGACTCGGGTATTTCTACTTTGCTCTCTTCACTCATGTGGTTTTTACAGTAGTCGTTGGTCGACTGCATCTTGTTGTCGCTGAGCTTTGTCAAGACAGAAATGTCCAAAATAGCCGCTGCATTCTGGTAGTCGCTGGAAGTCAGGTCGAGCATGTTCTGGTACAGCTGAAAGAGGAATAAAAGATACAGCGTTTACATCGTTCATCCAGTTGTGGAGAATAAAAAGCTAAACTGTGCTTCAGATGTTTTTAAATGGTTGTGCCTGACAGGCCTACCTTCTCCTCTCTGTCTGTCAGCTGGTCGCACATGAAGGACACCAGCTTGGAGAAAGATGGACGGTTGGAGGGATCCAGTTCCCAACACTTACACATCATCTCATAACTGGAGAAGAAAGTCACAGGAGATGAAAATTCAGATTTGTCTCCATTATCAGGACAGATTTGGCATTATCTATGAAGTCAAAGGTAACTGGACAACTGCATTTGTCCTCCGTCTCCAAGAAGTATTCAAATCCTTTACTTAGATAAAAGTACCCACACAGTGAGAAAAAATACTTATTGAAGGTAATTGTCCCACATTTAAAAGTACAGAATGACTGTCAGCCATATTTACTTAACGTATAAGCAGTAAAAATGTAAAATATCCTATTTCATATTATAAAAAGATGGTGTTATTAGATATTTGTTACTGATGTATTAATGTGTGCATTTTAAAAGCCTTACTTTCTTCAAATGAGTGGGAAAAAAAAGTTTTTTATTATATGAACAAACTAAAAACTGGACTAGATCTTGAAAAAGAAAATATAACTACACTACAATTATGGAAAATTAATCCTCCCACTGAAATGCAGTGAAATAGCAATCAAATATTGGAGCAGAAATCAGAAATACTCAAAGTCTAAGTACCTCAAAAATTAGTAAATGTACTGTATTTATCTGTATTAGCAACCACCAGCATGATTATTTATCGTGATTCATGGTGTTTTTACTGCCATTTTTTGTATTATTCTGTGTTATTAGAGTTTCCAGTTGTAGCTGCTGTAAATCCCTTTAAATATTGTATTTATTTACTGGAAAAACACAAGAGTTGCATGCAGAGAGAAGACACCTACACAGAGTCGTTGGCGTAGTACGGACACTCCATCTTAAATCCTCTCTCGATCATTGAATAGAACGCGTGATCCACCTTCATGCCCGGGTACGGAGTGACACCTGACAACAGCAGTTTATGGTTTATCATAAAACAGGAATTTATTGTATGCTTGTCTTTTTTTAAAAGTGAGCGTCTGTGAGCATTACCGAGTGAGAAGATCTCCCAGAGCAGAATGCCGTAAGCCCAGACGTCGCTCTTCATGGTGTACATCCCCTCAAAGATGCTCTCTGGTGCCATCCACTTGACGGGCAAACGCACCTGGAAGACAGCAAAGTCACATAATGTGGGGGAAAACAATAAAGAACATAACAAGAAATGGTACCGTAAATAAATGTCTAACGTACATTTCCTCTCACAACATAGTTGGAGTCGTTGTCGATGTCTCGAGCCAAACCAAAGTCACCAATTTTCACCAGCCTGCCTTTTGTCACCAACACGTTTCGAGCTGCCAGGTCCCGGTGGATACACTGCAGACAGACAGGAGAAATCATCAATGTATCTGACATTTGAGCTTGAACTTTTTATGCTCTTTGTTTATAAGTCACTTTATTTAAATTGGCTTGAGTTGTCTGAACTTAGTTGTAGAGTCTGACAGTATATGGCAACAACTGTATCCATGTTTTATAATGTCCGTCAATGGTAGACAATGTTAAAACAAACCAGTAGTTGGAGATATGATAGGTTAGGAAAGGCTCATATAAAGGCAAGTTAGTAAAGTCTCTCTCTCTAAGAGTAAGATAGTATATATAGGGCTGCAACTGACTATTATTTTAATTCTCTATTCGTCTGGGAATTATATTTTACATTGATTGTTTAAGTGTTTGAAATTGATGTATTTAGATAGTTAGTTTTGTCTGGTTGACCGTCCAAAACCCCTAAATTTCAGATTTACTATCACATAACACAAAGTAAAACAGCAACTAAGAATCAAAAAACTTTTATGTCAAAAAAATGACCTTATTGCTTAATTGATCATCAAAAATAGTTCTGTCAATTGACTAATTCACTAATTGACTTATCATTTCAGCTCTACTAATGTTGTGTATCGTCAAAGCTTGGGAACTAGAAAGGAACAACTGTGTTTCTATGTGTTTCAGTAGAGAATGTGGGGCTGACGGGTGTGAATTACTGGGAGTTTCTACACTTTGGCCTGCTTACATTCTTGGAGGACAGGAACTCCATTCCCTTGGCCACTTGGAAAGCAAAGCTCAGCAGGTCATCAAAGGTCAGAGCCTCTACGTCTTCAGTCTGATCGTCTGGGTTGTCAAAGCTCTCCGGATCTGCAAACAAACTGTTTTCTGTTATAGTTTCTATTATCTAGTTTTTATAGAGTGGTATCTGCTCAGATCTACATGTTTATATATTAAATATATATTGTTCTTTTGCCTCTGCATGGTGTTTCTGACCTTCATAGGCGTCCATGTCGCTGGAGTTAAGGGTGAGCAGGGCGATGTCCTCCTGCCCTCTGGTGGCGGAGTACATGGGCACGTAATTGTCCACAGTTGCACCTGGCTCACTGAGAAGACACAAATAAGGCATGATAGTGATTATGGTGCCAACCCTACTTACATCATCTATATTCTCTCCTCAGTATTGTGTTGCTTCCCACCTTGGATTTTTCTTCGGCTGCAGGTTGTGGTAAAGGCTCCTGAATCGGTCCTTAGTAAAAGCATCCGTCACAGACTTGTGGTAGCGTTCACTGTTGTGTTTCAGGTAGTTCAGCAGGTCTCCATAACAGCAGTACTGGAAGATCAGGTATATGGGTCCTACATGGGAGAAAAAAACATGATCAGAAATTACAGCACTTGATCTGACAAAACTACCTCAGACAAAATCAGGTGTAACACAGATTAATAGTGCCTGTGTGTAATCAGCCGTGGTAATCATACCCGTGTCTGTACATGCACCCAGCAGGTTGACGATGTTGCCATGGTGTCCGACGTGAGTCAGCATCTTGAGCTCTGACATCAGAGCCTCCTTCTCCACCGACTGGTGTTTTTCTGTGGGGTCAAATACGAGATCAGCAACCGAAATAACCTCTGTGGCGCTCCACATTTCCCTCAGGGAATAAACACTGACCTTTAAGCATCTTGACGGCCACCTGCTGTGACACTCCAGCCTTGTTGATGCCATAAGCTGTTGCCTGCACCACCATGCCAAAAGCTCCAGAGCCCAGTTCTTTTCCTGGGGAGGAGGACACACTCATTTTGCTCATATGGACATTAAAGGAGATTATTGCTAATTACGACATTAAATACATCTACTCACAGATTTTGTTTAAACGCAATGTTGAGGTGTTAGAACTTTACCTTTTACCATATACACTTACGCTTCTGCTTACTTCTTAAATTGAAGTCTTACATTTAAAAAAATAAAAGGCCCTATAGTCTTACAAAACCAATGCGCTGTTGCAACTGTTTTGGCTTGTGGCCTCTTAAACAACAGTGTCATGCTGGGGCCCCTTGTCATATTGTTAGTAGTTCCACCAAAGAGACACTTCCTCTCTCAACTTCTCAGATGGTTTAGTTCAAATAACAGTTTGAGGCCCAAAGAGGTGAAGCTTCACAAAAAAAGAAAAGAATATAGAGAAGTCAACAAGATTAATTTATAACACATTTTTGTGGCGGGAACATTGTTTCTTCCTCTTTAATCTCCAGTCGTGCTTCAAAACCTAAGATGTGACCTGTGACCATTTAAAGAGGCCCCTGCAGCTTCTACATTGACTATCAGTATTGTCAGTTTAATACAGTTGTGTACACTTATGTACTTTTACTTTAGAATGGCTTTAAATGCAGCACTTTGTTTAAGTAAAGGCTCTGAGTACGTCTTCCACCACTAAAGTCTTTCATCATGTCTAATGCCGACCAGGATTCATACCCAGTTCCAGGTTCTCTCTTGGAAACTCCCATTTCTGGTCGTACTCAAAGTCCTTGAAGTTGATGTAGATGTAGTCATTGTCATTGGGTCCAACCATCTGGATGATCTGCAGCTGAGGCTGATACTGGGGTTTCTATTGGAAACAAAAAAGGCTCTGTGTCATGTCCTCGTGTGTGTTTGCTTTTACATGTGTGCTGATGAGTAACACGCATGTCTACCTTCTTTTTGACAAAGTACACAAGCACCATGATGACTGCTGTCAAAACCAGGAGCAGAATCACGCTGCCTACTTTCAGCAGCATCAAGCCACCGTCATTTGGTGGATCACCTAAAAAAAAAAAACACAGTAATGTATGCACAGCAGCTTTTAATTATGACAATTTAATTTAAGAATTCAGTAACCAAAATCGTTCTTACCACTTCTGGAAGCCTCTGGTGAAGGTGAGTAGTGTGAGTATTTAGTTTCGCACCAGGTACCAACTGAGTTTGTCAGACAAAACCTCAAATAGGGTCCATTCACCAGATCTCTGCTCACTGAGCTCTTGATCATCTTGTTACAGAAGACACCAGAGTCTGTTTTACTGGCATCTGGGATCTCTTTCCAACAAGATTCAGATTCACAGCTGCAGAGAAACAAAGAGCAGAGACCTTTAATAATCGGGGCTACAATGCCCTCTGAGCTGAGCAGCTGTGAAGGTAGTCGTACCTGTCATTGGACGAAGACATCCAGGTATAATTCGCTGGTACAGGACTTGCAGTCTCAATGGTGAAGGTATTATCATCTTTGTTGAAAGTGAACTTTGGATTGTCTGGAAACAAAAGCAGTACATTATAAGCATTGCAACATTTAAAATATAACTGCAAAATAAGTTTTAAAAATGTTAAAATTGTGCAGAAGTTACATTAACCTACCGACAACACACACTGATATCGTCTTTGTGTGTTTTTGTCCTCCGGCCTCCAGGTGTACTTTATAATCTCCTGATCTGAGAGGACCACAGAGCTTCACAGTCCTGAGAAAACAGACAACAGCTTTAAATGAATCCATCCAGAAGTCTTTTTTATATACACCGTAACAATGACAATTATTTTAAACAATTTCCTGTTGTCATTTTACAGATTTCCCCTCTTTTATTAAATGACAGATAATATCTAGTAAAACCACAGAAAAAGTATTAATGTACTGTGTATGTGAACCATAGAAAAACAAATGAAATGATGTCCACATTAAAGATCTGTAGATTTACAAAAGGTAAGTTATTAATTTATATTTGCCCATAAAATTAAACTATTCTGAGTCTATTTAAATCAGAAAAACATATTGTTATTTTACATATTTTGTCTGTTATGTGACAGAACAATTATGTATATTAAGGATAGGATAAAAAATGGTAAATACATTTTAAACTGTTATTTTACAATTTGTGCATTTACAGTGCATGACCGTAAAATTATACAGCTTTGCCGTACTTAAATCAATTAAATCCTTGTATATTTTTTACAGATATTTTGCTTTTTTCCCCCACAGCGTTGTTGAACGTTACGGTATTCTGCCATTTTTTAACATATTTTTTTCTGGCACCTTTTCACAAATTTTTAAGGAATTTGTTTTTACAGTGTACCTCATACTATATAATTAAATTTGCCACTTGTTGCCTGTTACTGCTCAGACGTTGATATTTTGCATATTTGTACATGCTAATAGCTTTTCTCTAATACTGTTTGGGGTTAACTGATAGTGTTGAGCTCCTGCTTCATTAAACTACCTGTGCTTGGCGCCCCGATAGCCGAGCAGTTATGTCGCGTGACCCACATGCAGTGGAGTAGCGGCTGTTCCTGGTTCAAGTCTGACCTCTGCCATTTACCGCATGTCTTTCCTCTCTCTCTCCCTCTCATTTCTGATTCTATCCACTGTCCTGTCCTTTATAATAAAGGCATGAAAAGGCCAAAAATAAACCTACCTGTGCTTCGTCACCCAAGTATCTCTGATACATTTAGTCATGTTTTTATCAGGATCCTCCCAGGAACAGTGCTGGAGAACAGGATGGTAGGAAACATTGGCATGCAAACAGCTACTGGATGCACTCTGAGCAGGTAAGATCATGACTTTATCCAGCTGGACGGAGAGGAAACCTTCAGCTGAGGTGACATAAGACTAAATCAGTGCATGTACCATAGGCCTAAATTTCTAAGAAACAAGAATCATTTATACTTTTTCAGTGGTAACAGTTGCAATGGCTGCATATACGAAAAAATCTAAAGTGAAATGAGCTCTACTAACCTTGGACATTAATGTAAACTGACTTAGTTTTGTTTCCTTGACCCCTGCAGGTGTATGTGCCACTGTGCTCCACACTCACTGATCTGATGAACACGTAAGTCATCACACTGTCATAATGAGAGTCACTTTTAAGGCACAACTGGAAGAAAAACACATAGTTATGATTTGTAAGGGGGGAGATCAATACAGTAATGTAGTTAGTTTTCAGGCAAACATGAAAAGTTGTTTCAGTATAAACTGTACCTCCTTCTGATTTCCACATGCTAATTTCTTTGCATCCAGTATTTGGCCATCATATTCCCACAGTGGATTGTAATCCTGTGCTCGGCAGCGAAGCAGTAAAGACTGACCAGGGCTCAGGGTCGCATTACAAACCTCATCCTTTCTCATGGAGTCACTCTTTAAGTCTGGGACACACAGTAAGGCTTCATGTCACACAACATACTATATTTTGCAGTAAAAAAAAAATTCAATTTACAATATTTAATGTAATTATTTGCAACAATTTAGTTAATTAGAGATCACCTCTGGTCTCTGAACTGCTTTTATTCTAGTAGATTCATATTTAATTACCATAGTCATACAATTGGGTGCATTCTTCTCCTTCAGTGTTGGTGGCACAACACATCATTCCTTTATTATAATATTCAGTAGTCGATATCGAGCTCCCTGACCCTCCGTTGATTCCAGGAACATTTTTCCCTTTATTGTTTCTGTGCAAATGGAGGAGAAATATTGTTATTCACAGAATCAAACTGCAATGTGATGTTTATTTTTTTGTATTCAACATTTTTATTGCTTTTCAAACAGGCAATAACAAAGACAGAAATTGAAACAGAACATTAAACAAAACAAAACAAGAAAGAGAAGAAAAACAAAAAACAAAAAACAATTAAAACAAAATTATCACAATGACATTAAAGATAATAGTGCACACACTGTTTCCCCAAGGTAAATAGATCCGACCAATGTTAAAATGAATCAAATGACCAATCTGACCTCTTAAGTTACAGGGACTGATAGCCAAGCAATGGAAGGGCCCCACGTAAACATGTACTGATCCAGCTTGTCCAACAGAGAATATGTTACTCTCTCATCAGCAGCTAATTGAGCCACAGTCGTAGCCCATTCCTCATAAGGAGGCGGGTGTTTCCTCCTCCAGTGCCTCAGAAGTATTCGTTTAGCTGTCGTGAGAGCCAAAATGATCCATCGTTTTTCAAAAGAGGACAAGTCACAGTCTTTAAGTTCTGTTGTCGAGCCCAGGATAGCCAGTTTAGCAGAGACTTGGAAATTCTTTTTCAGTACTTCGTAAATAACCTGTTGGATATTGTTCCACCAGTCTTTAATCGCAGAACACGTCCAGAGTATATGAAAGATAGACGCACCAGTTTCCCCACATCTCCAGCAAGAGTCTGTAGATATTAGTTTCCACTTATGTAATTGTTGAGGGGTCCGGTGCCACCGGTGAACTATTTTCAATTGGATGAATCTATTGCCCACTTCTTTAAACATTGTATTTATATTTTTCAAACACGAATCCCAATCTTCTGGTGATATGTCCACCGCCATGTCCTCTGCCCATTGTTTTTTTACTTTAACCAAAGGATCACACAATTGATTGTGTAATAAATGATAAATCTTCGAAGCAGTACCTCTGTATGAAGAGGATTTAGTAAGCAGTTCCTCGACTGGGCTGCCCGTGGGGCATATAAGGGGGCTTCCTAGCCATTTTGACAATGTACTTTTCATTTGAACATATCTCCAGAATTGGTTACGTGATAAATTATACTTATCCACAATTTGGTTGAAACTTAGGAAAGCTTTAGTACTACCATCAAACAAATCTGAAATATACAAAATCCCAGCCTTCTTCCATAAAGTCCAATTAACAGTTTTGTCTCCAATGAGAATTCTACTATTGTTCCATAAAGGTGCTAGAGAGGATCTAAAAAAATCCCAGCGACCAGCTCTATGTAGTTTATTCCATATTAATCTAGCATTAGAGATAATAGGATGTTCTTTTTGTTGTAGTGATTTTGGACCAAAGAGACCTGACCATGGTGTTAACCCATCACAAATTTCAGTCTCTAACTGTAACCAGCTGGGGTTGTCCTTCACCTCATGAACTGCTAACCAGGTTTTCATGTATCTGACATTGATGGCCCAATAATACCACCTAAAATTAGGGAGAGAAAATCCCCCTTTTCTCGTGTGGGACTGTAGCTTCTGTTTTCCTAGCCGATGATGCGCTTTGCCCCAAAGAAAATCCTGAGTGAGGTTGTCAAAGTCCCTAAAATAGGAATCTGGAATATGTAAAGGGAGATGTGATAAGATATAATAAATCACAGGTGCAGTCATCATTTTAATTGAGTGTATTTTACCCCACAATGAAAGATGAATTTTCCCCCACCTACCGAAATCGATTTTCATTTTCTGGAGTAGTGGTTGGATATTTTTAGGGACCATGTCTTTATAGTTAGGTGTTATCAGGATGCCTAGGTACTTTATACCACTCTTAGACCAACGGAACTTCCACTGGCTAAAGAGAGTAGCCGGACAGTAGCCTGACATTGGCATAGCCTCAGATTTATCCCAGTTAATACGGTAACCAGACAATACTGTAAACTCCTCAATACAGCTTAATATAGTGGGTATTGATTTTTCTGGATGAGTTATTAATAATAACATATCGTCTGCGTACATTAAAAGTTTGTGTTGAGTGTCGCCTACAGTAATTCCCTGAAAATGTGTATTATGCCGTAACTTTTGAGCTAAGGGTTCTAAAGCTAGCACGAAAAGACCTGGGCTTAAAGGGCAGCCTTGTCTTGTGGACCGCTGCAACTGGAACAAATCAGAAACAAGTCCATTTGTTAGCACACAAGCAAAGGGTGTATCATACAAAGTCTTAATCCAGGAAATAAAATTCTTCCCAAAGCCGAATTTTTCAAGTATTTCAAAAAGATAGCTCCATTCTACGCAGTCGAAGGCTTTTGCGGCATCTAACGACAAGGCAATTGTTGGATTAATGGAATCATGTGTACTGTACTGTAGGTTAACAAGGCGTCTGATATTATCAGAACTATAACGATTTGGTATAAATCCTGTTTGATCCATATGAATTATACTTCCAATGACCTTTGACAAACGATTTGCTAGGACCTTCGCTAAGATTTTCTGGTCACAGTTGAGGAGAGAGATAGGCCGATAACTACTTGGGTCTAGGGCATCTTTCCCTTTTTTGTGAATAAAGGATATAACTGCAGCATGCATGGATTGTGGAAGAGAGCCAGATTTGAAGGACTCATTGTAAACATTGAGCAGT
>OMNN01038162.1:3253-14166 GCA_900302755.1 Chromis chromis | reverse complement strand
TAATAATATAATACTGTCAGTCATCATGAGTACTTTTCTTTTTAAACCTCTATTTCACGTGTTTAACATTAAGATTGAAAATTATTATTTAAAAAGAAAATAGAATCCCTGCTTTATTTATTTATTTGTTTAATTTTAATTTCTTTTACTGCTGAATAAATTCAACTCACACAATGGCGAAATATGTGTCTTTAAGCATCCTACAAGCCTTTGTATTTACTGTCTAAAACAGGGTTTTTTTCAGATGTATTTTTAATTAATTAACGATATATATTCTATCGATAATATGAGTTATTAAACATTAATAACCTAGAATGAAGTTACCACAGTGGGCTAACTTTATAACCAGACAATTCTTTAAAATGAATTAAGTCCTTCTCTGAGCTTGTCCTGATTATGACAGGTTCGATCTGCAAAACCAAAAACGTTTGTGAGATAGATTCATTATTTATGGTTCAAATTGTAAAATGCTTTCAAGGGCAGTTGGTTGACACGTCTAACGCCTTTATTTTGAAAATACATCAGCCTCCTGTCGGTGTCCGGTCTGTAGCAGCAGTATGGCGCTGCCTGAGAGACGCACAGACTGAAGCCACACAGCGAGCTCCGTGTCCTGGGTCCAGTTCGCTGCTGACAGAATGAGATAAGATGGATAATGTCACGGCGGATAGTTGTGCGGCTGAAGGGGATACATGTTGTGATTCAGAGGTGTTCTGTTTGATGCGAGTCGGGAGACATTCAGACTGGCTTCGACTGTTCGAAAACACAGAGGTACCTTGTTTTTGCTAATGTTAGCTAAGTAGCTCGATGTAAATGCACTGTCAAACCTGCTGAAGTTCACGGTAGATTCAAATCCCCACAGAAAACATATCCCTTAACTTTAGCATGTCGTTGTAGAAGAGTATCCATACGTTCTAACTGGCCAAAGAGCTGCAGAGTAGAAGTTGTAACGCATGTTTGTTTTTGACCGTCCAGATCGCCGTGGGTCGTGGTGTGGATGTAACTTACCAGCTGCTGTCTCCAAGTTGTCCTCTGATGATCTCTAGACTGCACTGTACTTTCAAGCAGAGGGAAGATGGGCAGTGGACAGTGACAGACAAGAAGGTGATCAGGCCTCTGATGAGCTGAATGATGACTATGTCAGGATCTCTTTCCTAATTGTACTCTCTTTGCTGTGTAAACACATTTAGTTGTAAAAAATCAAAGCAATATAGACTATACAGTTCTAGGACAGGACCAGTGTTTGGTATGTGTTTGTACTGCTCTCTTAAAGAAATGCCCTCCTCATTTTGCATTTTATTTAAGTTACGTAGGCGCATGTGAACGTCCTACTGTTTACTATCAAAACATACCAGGCACTAGATATATGCCAGTTGTATCATGTTAGTTATATCACTATCAACATCACACGCACAAGAAGCTACATCTGTCAAGTATTATTTATGAGCTGTACAGGATCTTGGCAAGGAAAGCACAACTCTTTCTTTCTTTCTTTCTTTCTGCAAAATTTAAAATCTAGCATTATGATCCATTCTTTAACACACAGCTACTTTCTTTCTCAGAGTCTCAATGGTGTGTGGGTGAATGGAAATCGTATAATTGCTGATAAAGCCCATCAGCTCAGGCTTGGAGACTCCATTCAGCTTGGCGTTCCTGTAAATGGAAACAAGATGGAGTTTGACTACATCCTTGTCCAACGGCCCCTTAAAGACATTAAACTCTACCTGGCAAAGGTGCAGAGAGAGGGTGCTAAAGGAGTCCACATACCCAAGAAGCCCAAGAGGAAGTTGACCACGGAAGAAGTTGAGCCATCTACCTCAAACCCCAAGCTCTACCGCTGCTCTTCTGCAGACAAGTCCTTTGCAAAGCCCTGCCCTCTGTCTCCAGTGAAACAGAGGCTCAGTCGCACGCAGCCAGAGGAAACTGGACCCAGCAGAGGAGTCCAAGAGCTAGAGTGGCCCTCTGATGGCACCAGCATCCATTCTGACCTGGACAACTTGCAGATGTAAGCCCCAATTTCTCTGAAAGATCAACTCTTTTGCAATCACACCTCAAAATACAGCTGTTTCACTGTTAATGTTTTAGTAGCTCAATTTACTGAATACTTTGTCAAATGATCACTTAATTGTAGGGAAGTCCGGTATGGCTTCTTTAAGCTTTGGTTTGTCAACAAATACATTCAAATGAATCTCATAAATGGCCAAAAGATGGAAATATTTGCCTTTTAGAGCCTGAAACCAGCACATTTAGTCAGTTTTAAAAACTGACTTGAAGAATCATTTAACTTGATAAACTTGAGAATCAGCTAATCTCTACTGTGGACGTACCCTTATAGTAAGACTTGTTTTGGCTGTAAAGGTATTGCCGAAAATCTTTGCGTCTCTTCTGCTGTCCCCCACCCCCTCATCCCCACTCTCACACCAACCAGTGGAAGCAGATGGCCGCCTTCCCTGAGCCTGGTTCTGTGGGAGTTTTTTTTTCCTCCCCGTTAAAGTTTTTTAGTTTGTTTGTTTCTTCCCGCTGTTGCCGACCGCTTGCTCATAGGGAATCCAAAGGAAACTTTGGATTGTTGGTTTCTCTATTCTCTGTTTATAATGTGTAAGGTTTTCACCTCACTATGTGAAGTGCTATGAGATGACATATGTTGTGAATTGGCGCTATATAGATAAAAGTGAATTGAAGTGAATTCTGTGCATCTGGACCAAAAAAAATTTGCACCAACTGACATTGAAAATAATTTTTAACCCATTTTCCATGTTGACTCAGAATCTGAATGCTAATAAAGATGAAAGCAACTTGTGACTTATCACAGTCCTATACATGTATTTTTATTTGTGCTATAAGCATGGAAAATAACAGTGATGGCACTAGATAATAAAACATGTTTTGATGGCCTACAAGCTGATTTTAGTGTGGCTCCAGTAAAATGAAAATACAGGAGAGGCAGAAACTCATCAAGTCATGCTGTCATCTTCTGTTTTGTTACCCATTGGCTTAAAGTACTCACTTGTGTTATGAGTATAAACATTGATTTTTATTTACTGTCTGCAGGTACAGCCAGAACATTCTGCTGTTGAAGGAGCAGGTGGATGATACTCAGAGGCAGGTAGCCACTCTAGAGGGAGAACCCCAACAGGATGACCCATTCAGAGAGGAGCAGGTCAGGGAGCTACAGGGTCAGCTGGAGATGCTCAGAGCCAAAATGCACAGGATGGCGACACTGGAGAAGTCCTTCAGTGAAACTAGGAGGCAGCTAGAGGTGAGAGAGTATTTCCTGTTCCATCTCTTACATGGAGGACATCCCTATTTAACCACAGCTTAAAGAATAGTGCATATCTTTTGCTAAGTCCTTGTTGTTATGTACTCGTTAGAGATGGCTGTAAGTTATGAATTCTGCTTGTTTTATTTGGATGTTTAAGCTCCTATTTTAAATCCTAATAATTCTAAAATGTTCATTTTATTAAAGGGTCAGTTCATAATTATGTAGCCATGCTAAAAGTGTTTTTACACAAATATTATGGGGCTGATATTTTCCAACTACTCTCATGGTTTGGCAACATTTGCAATGTGAGTGAAACTGTTTTGGGGGATTTAAGTGGACCAGTCAGATGGTTGCTTTGCCCCTCAAATCCAACACAGAAAAACACACAGGGCAACTACTCACAGATTGGGCTGTAGTGTCAGTGAATATTCCTGACGTGTGTCGAGTACAGTGGGCAGACATAGCTGATGTTTGGAGAACTTAGAACTTCCCACTGTGTCTGGGCTCCGTTGGTGGAAAGCATCAGAATCAACTTTATTGACCCAGTTTGTACACACAAACAGGGATCGGTTTATCTTTGCTCTCTATGTACAGAAAAAACAAAAACTAAGTACTAAAGATAAGGTAAAAGAATAATAATAAGCGGTTCGCGTCCCGGTTAGGACGCCTGGGATCTTTCTGTGTGGAGTCTGCATGTTCTCCCTGTGCAGCGTGGGTTTTCACCGGGTACCTCGGCTTCCTCCCACAGTCCAAAAACATGCTGAGGTTAATTGGACGTTTGGAGTTTACATGTACAAATCAGAGCCTCTCCAAAGTGTGGCAGCAGCTACTTAAATTACAATTCTTTTAACGATGAATTATAAAAGTATGGATGACTGAATCTCCTCCTGAAGTCTCTCCTCTAAACTAGCGTATCTTTTGAGCACCATTTATTTTCCTTGTGCAGTGCAGTCTGCATGCTTGCAGTGCAAACAGTCCACACGCTCTCAAATTTTGGGCTGCACACGGACACCCGCAGACTTCAGTGGATGATGACATTTAAGTCAGGCATACCTTTACAAACAGGCAGACATGGAAAGTATGAATTGGCCTTAAAGTTCTGAACTGCCAAGTACTTTATCTTTCACTTCATTTTGGTGTCAGAGGTTCAGGTTGCTTTTGCTATGTCATAAATACCCAGCAGTTGCAGCTCTTTCTGGATGTCAGACTTCTCTAACAGACAGTCTGTGTTACATTTATGAACAGTCACAGTCCTCTTTTCTCAATACGACACAAACTTTTTGTGCTGTTTGTGGAATGGGCCACAGTTTGTCCACAAATTCAAAAATGTTGCAGTATGAAGTAGATGTAAATATAATCAGTAAGAAAACCACTTTTGGATAAATAACTGCTAGACTAAAAACATTCTCCTTAATCAAAATGTCACTTTTTCTGTATTTAGGAACAGAAAACACAGCAACAAGAGGAGATTTTGAAAAAACAGCTGGAAGAGGCCTTACAAGAGGTAAGAACGGTGTTATCTATCAGATGGAAACAAAAAGAAATTGTGCTTCTGTAACAGTAAAGCTTTAGTATGATAGAAACGAGTAGAGTGCAAATATTTGTATAGAATTTAAATAAACGTCTAATATGTGATTCTTTTTTCAACATCCTCAGCAAAAGAAAGTGATAGATGAACTTTCCCTCTCTCGAAAAGCCTTTGAGCAGATCCTCTTGGCCAAAAACAAGGAGCTAGAAGTGACAAAGGTATTCTTTGATTTTTGTGTATTTTGTTTGCCTTTGCTGATCAATTTTGAGGCTTTATTCTTCCCATGTTTTTTTGCAGGAGGAGAAAGAAAAGGCAAGGGCCCAAAAAGAGGAGGTCGTTACACAAGTGACTGAAGTGTTGGAGAACGAGCTTCAGTGCATCATTTGCTCAGAGCTTTTCATTGAGGTGAGGTTCAAAGTCTGATTAGCATGGAAATGATATCATCCTTCTCTATTTTATTCCCTAATTGGAAGTACTTATTTAAGTACCAGTACAAAAACACATTTCAACAATTGTAAAACTACAAAGCTGTCAGAACAAATGTGGGTTATTCCCTCTCAAATCATCAGAGGCTTTCTGCCTGACCACTGTAATAGATATTTAAGGTGGGATCTGTGAAATTGCCCATAGACCCACTTTCAGAATGTTTTTTCACGCATTTCAATTTGAGGCTGTGACTTCATGACAATATCTCACTATATTTTTAGGGTCTGAAAATTAAACATTGCCACAATAAAAACATCTATTTTCTTAGTTATAGTTGGAGAACCAAAGCACTTCTGTTGTGCTACTGCTGTCTAGTAATATTTTAGATTTTGTGTTACCTACTTTTTTTTTTTTTTTTTTCCATGACCAAGTATTTATATGGTTTTTTTTGTATTATTGTGACCTGCAACTACAAATAGTTCAGAAAATATCACTGGCTGACTTCTGCATTATTAATGTTTTGGTTAATCTGTGCTCAAAGCTGTGACTTTGATTTCATATTTCAGTTCACCCATAATCAAAGACTTTCTGATGTGCTTGCCCAATATTACAGATTGTGAAAAAAAGCATGATGAAAATTAACTTCAATAGTTCCTGCGATATTGTTGTTCAAACATAGCTTCAAATTTCAGTGTGCGAAACTGTGCTAGTTGTGGTGGCTTTTTAAAATTATATATCACAGATATCTTTAGAAATATCATCATTTTATGCTATACATTTTTCAGGCAAATTAGAGGTGGTCGAGTAGAAATTCTTCTAAAAACCAGATTTTTCCATCTTTCTGTCTTTGACACAAAGTGAACGTCTCAAAAACCAATGGAACTTTGGCATCTGTATTGATATCCCCTGCAGGCTGTCATCCTGAACTGCGCTCACAGTTTCTGCTGTCACTGCATCAAGCAGTGGCGTAAAAAGAAAGATGAGTGCCCCATCTGCCGACGGGTCATCCAGTCTCAGACCCGCTGTCTGGCCCTGGACAACTGCATCGACAGCATGGTGGAAAACCTGAGCTTGGACATGAAGGCGAGGCGGCAGGCCCTCGTCAGTGAAAGGAAAGGTGAGAGGTGTGTCATTATCAGTATCCTACAATAAATACAGTCATTGAATTGTGCTTCTACATATAAACACTAACTTCTTAAAGTGAGTTTTCCTTGTTTTAGATAAGCAAGCCTTGGACCATTATATCATCAGATTAGGTCAGTAGAGAACTTTGAATAGTCTTGCTGTATGAGGTGTGATCAAAAGGTTCTGTGACTGTGTTTATAAAAAGCTAAACGGTATCTGATTTAGATGTGGCTGCCATCTCCTTCAAATTAGTAAGTAATACTCCCCTCCAAGTGCTCCTGACACACCTGGAAGTCCTGTTTTGTAAGCAGTCACTTGTATTTAATTTTGGGAAAGACGAAGAAGTTACAGAGAGCCAAATCTTGCGAGCAGGGCAGGTGAGGAGTGACGATTGTGTTGTTTTGACGAAAAACCCCAAGCGTATCAACGAGCTGTGACGGTGCCCACAGTGTAATTGGAACACCCAAATGTCATCGTTCTCCCTCAAGCGCCTCAGAATGTTACAGTAGAACTCTGCCTGCACAGTCCGACCCTAGGGAACAAATGCAACAATTTCTTCAAGAGAACAGTGAGGATGCTGATCCTGACCTGATTTGCCTTTGGTCCTGGAGACTAGAGGGCTTCCCCTGACTGCAGACCCACCTCTTGTCATTTTACAATTATAATTTACAATTTCATTTAGCAGACGCTTTTATTCAAAGTGACGTACATAGGAAGGTAGGCAGGGCAGCATTAAGGACCTTGCTTAAGGGTCCTCACTGGATACCTGCGCCCTGACCAGGATTTGAACCACTGATCTCCCATGCCAAGGTCTGGGGTGTTAGTCACTGAGCTATCCTGCTGCTTGTCATCAGTAATGATCCTCAACATTGTTTGAGGTCCCTGGTAAAATTTCAAATGTTGCACCTATGTTTGTTCTTTGGCTGTGATGGACATCCTCTGCACATAATGATTTGTATGATCTTTGTATTTTTCATGTGACCTTTACATTTAATTACACTAATAAACATTTACATATATAGTGTATATTATTCCCTGACCCTGGGACAGTGTGGTTAAGCTGCTCAGGAATTTTTAGGCAGTAAACGAAATGTGGTTTTCAAGGTGTTTAAAGAGTAGTTACACTAACTGCTTACACTTAACCAAAAAGATTTTCAAAAATGCATGTTGGTTAAGTGAGGGAAGGAGGGATCGGTGGTTTAAGAGTGAGTGAAAGAATGAACATTTCAAACACAAGATGACAAGACAATGAGGCATTTCTATCTGTCTGTATTTTCTATGAGATGTGTACTTTAGAAATGCTGACATACAGTGGGGCATACGGTGGTGACGCAACAGTTAAGTCTCTGGGCTACTGATCAGAAGGTCAGAGGATCTAACCCCAATGGAGAATTGTTTGATACACTTGGGAATTCATCTTCCCCTCAGTGATTCCAAGCTGGTCAGGTCCTGATGCAGCAAAGCAGGCCCACATCATGATGTTTCCTCCACCATGCTTTACAGCTGGGATGATGTTTTCATGATGATATGCAGTGCCCTTTTTACATCAGATGTAGTGCTGTGTGTTCTTTACAAATAGTTCAATCTTAGTTTCATCAGTCCACAAAACATTTTTCCAATACCACTGTGGAGTGTCAATGTGCTCTTTAGCAAACTTCAGGCGAGCAGCAATGTTCTTTTTAGTAAGCAGTGGCTTCCTTCATGGTGTCCTGCCATAGACACCCTGCTTGTTCAATGTTTTACCTACTGTAGACTCATGAACACAGATGTTAGCCAGTTCCAATGATGCCTTCAAATCTTTGGCTGTCACTCGGGGTTGTTTCTTTACCTCATTGATGAGTCTTTGTTGTGCTCTTGGGGTCATTTTGACTGGGTGCCCACTTCTTGGTAGAGTAGCTACAGTCCCAGAGTGTCTCCATTTGTAGAATGTTTGCCTAACTGATGACTGATGAATTGCTAAAGTCTTTGAAATCACTTATTACCCTTTCCAGCTTTATGTAAATCAACAATTCTTGATCGTAGATCCTCTGAGAGCTCTTTTTGGCGAGGTATGGCTCACATAAGTGTATTCTTCTTGTGTGGATACCTGGAGTCTTCTTAACCAGACTCCAGGTATGCTAACACCTGACTCCAATTAGCTTTTTGAGGTCATTAACTCAAAGGTTCACATACTTTTTCCACTTTTTTATGGTTGTTCTCAATAAAGACATGATAGATCAGATTTTTTGTGTTATTTTAGGCACATTATATTTGTCAATACCCTTGAAGATCAGATCACATTTTATGACAAATTAATGCAGAAAACCATGAAATTCCAAAAGGTTCACATACGTTTTCTTGCCACTGTACATGGTGTGGCATCTCCAGGGTAAAACTGTGAATATAATGGATGTTCAATGGCTTTCTCCTTTTTTAGCTGTTGTAAGAGGATGCCTGGTGTTTCGGATGTACAAAGTGCATTCAATGAAAAATGCCTTCACCCGTCTTATTTTCTGTTAGGTAGAGGAAGTGTGACGTTCAAGTGACGTCCTACAATTACAGCCAGTTACATCAGTTACAGAAGGAGCAGGGTAGGAGTGGGGGTTGTTTGTACTGTTTTATTTCATTTTTATTATCTGTAAAGCACTTTGTGTTGCAGTTTTGTTTGAATGAAAAGTGATACATAAAATCTGATTGATTGATTGATTGATTGATCAGCTTGCAGCACATAATTGCTAATTTATGCTTGAGATTTGATCATCAACCATGAATTAAATGTCCCACATGGTGAAAATCTATTTTTAATTGTGTTTTGTGGTTGGTATAAACTTGTGTGAAATAAAAGCTGTTAAGATATGAAGATGTTTACGTCTGCCTTTCCTCAATTTAGAGAAGACAGTATTCACAGGTTTCTGTGGTGCAAGATAAATATATAATCTCATATCCAGTGTGACGTTGGACTGAACACCCACACACACAAAACACCCCCCCGATTATCTATACACTGCTTAATCCTCTGTAGGGTCGCGGGGGGGCTGGAGCCTATCCAAGCTGTCTCAGGGCAAAAGCAGGGGACACCCTGGACAGGTCGCCAGTCTATCGCAGGGACACATGGAAAGGCAGAAAACCAAGCACACTCACATTCACACTTATGGCCAATTTAGAATCATCAGTTAACCTCAGCATGTTTTTGGACTGTGGGAGGAAGCTGGAGAACCTGGTGAAAACCCACGCTGCAGAGGGAGAACATGCAAACTCCATACAGAAAGATCCCAGGCGTCCTAACCGGGACGCAAACCGGGGATCTTCTAGCTGTGAGTCCACGGTGCTAACCACTGAGCCACCGTGCAGCCTCCCACACAAAACAAAAACATAAGACATAAAACATTGAAGTATTTTATTTCAAGACAGGCATCCCTATCACAGTGAAAGTGTTGGAGTGTACAGTGCCATGCAAAAGCTTTTGCCCTCCTACAGAAATCTTCTATTTTTGCATATTTGTCACATGTTAATGTTTCAGATCATCAAACAGATTTTAATTTAAGACAAAGATAACTCAAGAAAATACAAAATGCAGTTTTTAAATGATGATTTTATTTTTGAAGGAATAGTGCTGTCCAGCTCATTTTGCCCTATGTGAAAAAATAAAAGCCCCAATTAGCTACCAATCTACCAAATGACCAGATTCATTTGGCAATTGGGTTCAATCTCACCAGCCACACTCACATATGATTACTGCAAGGCTTGTTGAATCTAAACATCACTAAATAGAACCTGTCTGGTATTGTGAAGTAGCTAAAGGGTCTCAAAAAGCAGCACATGATGCCACGTTCTAAAGAGATTCAAGAACAGATGTCAAACAAAGTCATTGACATTCATCAGTCTGGAGGGTTACAAAGACATTGCTGAGGCTCTGGGACTCCAGAGAACCACAGTGAGAGACATTATCCACACATGGAGAAAACATGGAACAGTGGTGAACCTTCCCAGGAGTGGACCAACGACCAACATTTCTCCAAGAGTGCATCAACATCTAATCCAGTAGGTCACAAAAGAACCCAGATGAACACCAAAATAACTGCAGGCCTCCCTGGCCTCAGTTAAGGTCCGTCTACATCAGGGGTCACCAATCTTTTTGAAACTGAGAGCTACTTCAAGGGTACCGAGTAGTATGAAGGGATACTTGTTTGATACAAACTTCCTGAATAACAAACTTGCAAAGATCACCTTTTATTATTATTATTATTATTATTAATATGTAAAGATACTGTCTGATAATGTTAATGTTAATTATTCCTTACAATAATTAGTAACAATGATTTCCACAAGAATGATGGTAGGAAACACAGATATATATATAAACATGCAATATTATTTATTTCTGTTATTTCTGTTCCAACATTTGAAAGTCAGAGGTATCACATCTCTGAAATTTTTGTATATATTTTTCTTGACAGTTTTGTATGAATAAGCACATTTGTAGCATTTTGTTCAAAATCACACTTGTTATATTTTTGTACAAATTATCACTTCTGACATTTTTTAGGAAATCATTAACTGTCATATCTTCAAATCATGCTTCGTTTGTACTAACCA
>OMNN01038159.1:0-10866 GCA_900302755.1 Chromis chromis | reverse complement strand
GGGGGGGGGGGGGGAGGTAGTAATGGCAAATAAGAGATGGAAAGGGGACCGGAGAGAGCCGCAGGCTGAAGGCAGCGGGGAGAGAAGAGGAAGGCTGGGAAGATGAGCAAGTGAGAAAATGTAAATGAGAAGCTGCCGAGCAAAAGGGGGGAAAGGAGAAAGGAGAGAAAAACGTAAGAGATTACTATAGGAACTGTTGGAGGAGAATCTGAAAAGCAGAACAAAGCTGACAATGAAGAAAGTGTGGCGTGGCGGGAGGGTGGGGTGCAGGAGGGGGGAGGAAACGGCAACGCAAGAGACACGACGAGCATGCATCACGCAGCCTTCTGCTGTTAAAATGGGCCGCATGCTTTCTTATGCGTCCTTCAACACGTAGTGCAGACGGTATCACAGCGCAATATGCTCCAAGAAAGAAAATGCACGAGGCACGGAAAATGAGAAGATGAAGAGAGGTAGGAACAAAGAGGGAGAGGTATAATAAAAGGAAAGAGACGGTCCCCAGGGAGGAGACCCATGGCATCTGTTTGTCACAAGCCAGGACCACAGGGAGGATGAAGCAGAGGAATGTAGCTCCTCTTCTCAGTCTCTCGGCTCCCTGGCTGTCTTCCATAAGCAGCTGGAGGCTAAACTTAAGCTCCAGCAGCAGCCACCGGGGAGGGAGGAAAGGCCTTGGGAACGGGTCATCCACAATCGCCGACCAAAACAAAACTCAGGGACGCACATCTGCATCATTAGCAGACAAGTCCCGAGTCTCCTGATGCATGGCGGACCGCTGAGAAACGTGGCCACCACAGTCCCTGTGCACACAATCATCCTCTGCACAATCGCCATAGCGATGTCGGCCTCCTCTTCATGAATATTCATCCGCCTCATTAACACTCAAGTGGGGAAACACAGCATATTGCGAGAGACTCCCGTTACTTGGAGAGAGAGTTAAAGGAGGGAGAGGAATAGGGGAAGAAGAGATGGGACACATGGTGACTGTAGAGGAAGCAAAGGGGAAGAGACAGAGTGTAAGAGGCAAAGCCGGAGCGTCTTTGCCAGCAAACTTTTTTGAATCTCAAGAGTGGAAGAGGAAAAATGTCCTATATTGTTCCGGGAGCTGATATCCTCCCGTCGCTTTTCCTTATGAAGCCAGATAGGGCAGAATGAAAGCAGCGTCAGCAGCAGGGACAGCACAGCGGGAGCACAGGCTGGGAATTACAGACCATTTTACCCTGTAAATCCTCCAGCAATAAAGGCTTTAAAACAGCTGCAATTTCTCCACTAATGTCTGGCTGTTCACAGTAACTGCTAAACTATAGGGGATATGTGTGAATACACCTCAACGCGAGGAGCAGCTGTACCGACACTCCTGCAACCCCCCATCCTTGTTGAGTAACAAAACACACTTGCAGACGTTCAAAGCCGGTCTGTCTCGTACACAGACACCGAGTCTGTCAGTCCACTCAGTCACACTCTTTCTCACTGAGCTACTTGCCAATAGACACCCACGCAAACACACACTACCACACAAAGAGAGAGGATTATTTTCTCTTTATGTTGTAATGCTAGTGAATCTCTTAGCAGGAACTGCCAAGAGGGGAAATCTTCCATCCTGCAGCTGTGTCCTCAGAGAGTCTCTGGAAACTGCAGAAACAGAAGGCTCTATTTCCTTGACTCTTTTCTCGGTGGCTTTGGTGACAGAAACAGCTGGCCGCTCGGGGAGGAGGAGCAGAGACAAAGTCGGGCGATGGCCAAAATTTTGCCCCACCAGAGTCGCTCTTGTCCTTTAAAGGGCACTGACAAAACCTGCGGTACCATAATTGGACCAGGTCTCTGGAAATCAATACTGCTGCTTACATGAGGGGCCTCCACCAAAGCTATTTCATATTCCACCTTCCATACGCTGTTTCTGACAAAAAACAACCCCTCAATTTCAGAACAGTATGAACTATCGATTTCACAGCCACAATTCTTACTCTTCCTCCGCCTCCTCCTGTCCTCTTTCTTTTTCAGTCCCCACCCTTGACATGCAACTCCTTTTCTGCTGTCTGTTACAGGAAAACACGCAGAGTGTGTTCTACTGAAAGGCTTTGATGTTTGCAAAAAAACTGATCACAGCCTACATATCTAAAAAATATGCATGTAAATACCTGCATGTGACAACTATCCTTGTAGGAATAACAGTATTTTATTAATTAAATCTACGTTTTTTCCCCACATTCAACATCTAAAGTGGTGCCATGCGTATATTTCCTGGATACAATAGCTTTCATTACCTCCCTCAACACTTTTAGTTGGACTCGACCTCTCTTCACTTTTGGGTATAACACATTATTCCCACTGCCTTCAACATTTCACCTAAAAATCCTTCTCAAATGCCAAATTAGACAGTATTTGAGCCCTGACAAAGGTGGATCTAGTAACCAAACTAGAGTCCGACCAATATTGGATTCCAATACCAACGTAAAATATATTCAAAATATATGAACCAATAAGGCAGAAGACCAAGGACATGCATGTAGGAGTTTAGCTGGTAAAAAGCCACCATGACAAAGTCTTCGGTGATGCCTAATGCCTATAGCCAGAGCTGATATGCATTAAGACAGCATCCCTGTGGTCTAGTACCTTATATTCCACTCAATTGGGGCAGCCAGAGTTCATTTTGTGTTAACAAATAAATCGGTTATTAATTGATAAGGCTGCCCATTAGCGATTAAGAAGTTTGCATCCCTAATACAGTAGAACCAGAGTGTACCAGTTAACAAATAATTTGTTCTACAAGCCGAGGCACAAGCAAGAAATGGAAATGGAAATCCACATTACGAGCGAGGTTCATACAGTGACCGCTAGGCTCGCACACGCTCCCCCGACAAGTGTGGACACCGCTCACTAAGTTCACGTGGATATCTCGTTGTGGAAGCATCCCTATTGTGTTTTCCAAGTGTTCCCTTCCAAACACTGCCAATCCTCCTTCTCCTCCCCGCTCCATCGTCTTCCTTGCGCACAAATCGTCCCATCTTTAAGGTAATTAAATTAATAAAACCAGTTTACATTATTTCTTTTGCAGTCTCTTTGACTGTATTATGTTTTATAATTGTCATTAGTCTTATAACAACACCTTTTCTGTTTTAAAACCCATAAAAAAAAAAAGATTTTTGGGTTGTTTTTGGGACTTGGAACGGATTCATTATATTTCAGTTCATTTCAATGGGGAAAATTCATTTGTAAAACGAGCATATCGTAAAACGAGCTCGGTCACAGAACAAATTGAACCCGTAATGCGAGGTTCCACTATATATAGTTTTCAAAAGGTCCCTGAACTAATCATCTGCGACGTGCCGTTTTGTTGGGAACAATAACCAAATCTAAGCTCCAAATCATGACACTTCATTTAAAATAACTTTATTATACATGTCTCATTTAAAAATTTGCAAAACATAAATCATGTACACTAAACAGATTTTATAAAACATGCAAAATTTTGGGCTCCTGAACACAACCACGAAGCCATTACTGACTCGGCTGCAACCAACAGTTACATGATAAATATTCAGGGACTTTTTGGCTGAACTACAGGAAGTGTTTACGCAGAGCTGACAGAAACAGGTATGGAAGGAAATTAAAAGTCTAAATAGTAAATTATCTATAGTTGAGTCAACATTTTCCACCTTTCCAGCAATGTATTTCACAAACTAATTAGCGACTTACAATGAAGACACCGTTTAACTCTGCATCACTTTCTGTTCAGCAGTGATATGTACTCTGCTAAATGTGCTGCAGACAGTGCTTTGAGCATTAATATCAATGGAGACAGAGCTGCTCTGCTAAACAAACTATGCAATAACACCATTTGTCAATCATCCCAAGTATCTTTTTCTGCATTATGTTCTGTAAAAGTTTCATATCACACATATCAGACAGCATATGCTAATGCCAATATATCTGTGATGCGTCAATACTGGTTGATAATATCGACTCACTGATACATTGGTCGGGCTTTAAATCAACCTATTAGGATGGTTCACTGTTTTCTACGATTAAATGCCAGATAGTATCAGCAAAACTGGATCTGACTTTTAACCAACCAACTGTGTTGTCATTAATTCATATTCAGGCAGCTTCCCTGGCCCGTAAGCTTTGCTGAGCAGCCTGCAGAGACCAGGGACCTGGCCGGTTCAAATCGCAGGTCCAAAGTCAGCATGCATGCATGATTTAAAGACATCTAAATGGCCAATGGCGAGAGACCTGGCTCGTGTCAGGCTTCAAGACAGAAGCCGTATATAATGTACAGTAGGCGAAGCAGAGGATGAGGCTTCGTATTAGAGTGAAGAATAGCTCGGCTTGTCTTTAAGATTACTTTTCCTCTTAAAACATTCACTTCATCTGTGTCACTCCTGCTCCCTACTTGTTATTGGAAAATAGCTCTGTGCTACAGCGCTGGAAAACCATTCGATGCCGGCCCTGTCTGCATCAGTCACACGCTGACACACACATACACAGAAAATACATTTCATCCTCCATATCCGAATCAGCCAATAGCACTGGCAGGCATTTGCGACCCCAATCCATATTTCAATTTCCCTCCTCTCATGCAAACTAATTCAATACTTGTTGCCTTCCCTCACAAGCGATCAGCAATGTGAGAAATGAGCTTCTTTCTCATGTTGCATCTATAAAAGGCCCAATCAGAGACGTTTTGGAGTGGGCCTCTGCCTATATCAATTATGTCTTAGTAGGCTGGCACACAGGCAGATTCTTGGAAGTAGCATCGGACGACAGGAAATCAATGCTACAACTGCACCGCACTGTAATACAAGAAGCATGTTCTGTATTGAGAGCGCACTCAAACCACATTAGCTACCTTTAAAACTCATATTTTACACCACACACTGTCTGTGCTTGTACCAAGAGCTTAACTAGTGATATTTTTAAACCAATTAAATAAACATGAGCCGTTGAATGAGTCAGTGGAAAAGGAGTTCATATATGGTATATACCCTCATTTTGATTTTATTCTCATGTTTTTTTATACCATTCATCAGTTTTCTTGAACTTCACAAAGCCAGAAACAGAACACTGTGGGCTGTGATGCCATCGGCCAACACTTCCTGGAGCTGATCCAACAGCACAGCTCAGGAGACTACTGGCTTTAGGGGAATTTATGTATATTCTTTTAATCAGGCTCATTAGTGGCGGAAAAACTCCATTCATTCCCGACGAATGAATGATTTTCAATGGCTCTCTTTTCCCCACTAACTGTGATTTGATGTGCCGACTGCTGTAGCATTTTACACTGTGACACCACAGAACAGATTTGCACATTTTGACATCTCCCCCTGCAAAGCAATTCCCCAAAAAGCACGTAGGCAAATATGAGTGTAAATACATTAAAAAAAAACAGTGCAGACGACTGAGAAAATGGTGCAGTGCAGAAGCATTTTGTTAAAATTCACCAAACCCTTGCAGTTATCCTCACTGTTTACTTGATACAATGTGGTGGACAGTATTTTATTGATCTTTACAGTCACTGCAATTCACTGCCAATGCACTCCGATCCTGAAAACACACAAGTATGTGTGCACACGCCAGCAAACCCACTAAATGGGCAAAGATGAACAGCGAGTCAAACTCAGGAGGACTCTTTGCCCATGTAAAGGGAGAAGCAGGCAGGTAATAGCGACAAATTTAGGGGCTTAAACAGCGACAGCTTTACGATGCCTGAGCGGCCTCTATGACTCCATTCCTGTCAGATTCTATTAGCTTGGCCTCCACCGTGTGTTTCGATTGGCTCTTGGCCGATTCCCAGCAGTTACAGAAGCACCTCCCGTAAATAAACCAAATGGCTGCATCTTGTAGTGTATAAAGAGGGGGGCTCTGGGCAACTGGCCGCTTGTGTGTAAAGAAAATCTGACAGAGTGTTTGAATAGTTTATATACAGCGGCGAGCTGAGTGGACACAGTCGGCTAGAGGGGGAGCTCGACACACATCATTGTAAGAGTTTAAATTTGACTAGTGTTTAAGGCGAATACAAGCAGCCAGGCGAGAAAAGCACTTTTAAATCAAGACAAGTGGTCTCATTCCAGTCCACACACACACTCCGATAAACAAAGAAAAAGTGTGTGTATCTGCCAGCTGCCAGGTGGAAGTCTATGGAAAGGCCACCTGTCTAATAACCACTTTTGATGCATACAGCTCAGCAATATGAAACCGAGCATCTGGCCTGTCCCCTCCAAACTCATCTTGTTAACAGCCTGATCTGTGTTCCTCTTACACCAAATTTATTTGGGTGGTTCATCCAAATAGGCTTTCCCCGACGAAATGCATAATTTTGTGTTCATAAATTCAGCCTTTCAGGGCTCGTGATTGCAGCACACAGATTCTCAACTGCCACATGTCTGCTGGATGTTTTTAGAAAGAGCACAGAGTTTCCCCTCAGTGCGAGAGTTTATTGGTTATTGACCAAAAAAAAAAAAAAACGAGAATCGCTTGAACTATTTTACAACCAAGTCACTTGTTCTTTATAAACAAAAAGACCCCAAGAGTAAAATGAAATGGAATAATAAATTCTAGTAACAATTATTAGAATGCAATGCTTGACATGCTGCGGCGAAATTAGTTTTTTTATGGCTTTGAAATGGCTTTTGAAAAACTGCTGAAAATAATACGTTTCATTGTACAGATAAAAACATACTGAACCAGCATGCTGAAAGAAGAAAGGCCGGCAGGGCTGTTTGCACAACAAAGTGACAATCAGTGTTACTTTGAATTCTGAATGAGGATTTATGGTCAGAATATAAAAAGGCACATAAAGTATTTCTTAATAACAGCAATACTGTAATGATTAGTAAATCTCAGTTGCATATATTTAAATAATCCTCACAACTGCGGGCACACAGCTGGCGTTTAACATGTCATAGCAGAGGTGTAATTAATACAATTAACAATGACTCTGCACATTCATCACAGAGCGCTGACAGTGGACCGGCACTTATGGCAAGCTGTTTTAACTTTTAATGGCTACACTGGAAATGTATTGCAGATATCGGTTATTTAATTCTCTCCAGTCGAAAAGAACATTTTATATATCCACATTATCATTCATTGTAGGAGCAATGATGTTACTTTTTACCATTTATGTGTATGGGGTTTCTCATTACACATATCTGGAATGTGAATTGTGGATATCTGCAGCTGAATTATGACTAATTGTAATTCCAGTTTCAAATATCTGCAGTTTAATTCCAACTACGCATAATTCTAGTTCAAGATATCTTTAATTCCCCTAAATTCAAGCTATCTACATTGCCCTTTTTACATGTCTTAATTTAGGTTTTAACTCGTCAGAATGATGTTGTAGATAACTCAAACTGGAATTATACACGGTAAAAAAAAAAGTGCCAGAAAAAAATAGTTCAAAAACTGTAAAAACAATGAAAACTAGAAAAGCACTTGGAGAGCGCAGACCTCTGCCAAGCAGCTGTTACCTTCCTAGCTCCGTGGTGTATACTGCAGTAAACGACAAAACTGTGTTAGCTCATTTTGTGCTGGTAACAAGCCATCTGGGCCGCTATCAAAACAGGCAGCATGGGAGGCAGTAAACCTTGTGAACTGGATCCGCTTATTTGTCACAGACACGGTGAAAAAGTACAGCACGAGGGCCGGGCGGGACATACAGACAACGCGCTTCTCTTCAGCTACTACTACATTACCCTTAAAGGAGCAGGCTCAGGCCGGTAACAGCTCATTTCCACCCATATTGTGATTTCCACGAGCGGCATTTTCTCATTTTTGGTAATCCAGGACATCACCAAAATTCAATAATCTGTTCCTTGTACCATTATCAACATTTCCTGAAAATTTCATTAAAACACGTTCATAACTTTTCAAGTTATCTTGCTAGCAAACAAACAAACAAACGCTGGCAAAAACATAACAGCAACTACATGTAAAATAAAGGTATTTTTAGCTGATTTAAATACATTTAAACAGCGTAATTTTACACTTGCACAATGCAGCTATTTGTAAAATTATAGATTTTTAATTTTAGCGATTTCATCCACCACTGCAGCTGCAATTGCATCTGCTAACACTGTTTGACCATGATCCAGTTGGATGCCTCCAACAGTTTGTTAGCCCTTATGAATAATTTGAGATATCAGCAACTATTATTCTGACTTGTCAAAACTGAATTACAGATATCTCTCACTGTCAGAAAGACCCGTCTCAGTGTAATTACGACTAATCAAAATGATGTTGTTCATGTCTGTAATTTAGATTCTGGACAGTCGGCTGTTAAATTAAACGCCAAAACCACTGGCAGGGTCTCGGAACTAGCAAATCAAAATGGACTGCAGTCACGGTTAGTGTGATTAATTACACCTGTAGTTCTCCTGCTATGTCATATCAAAATGTCTCTTTCATTTTTACTGATGCTCAACAGCTGCATCGGTTAAATCTGAGTGTTCTGCATGGAGGTGAACGTCTACAGCAGCTCACCCGACCCCCTGACCAAGCCTTGTGGGTGGTGGATTTTATTTCTGCAGGCGCATTATGTTTGCTCAACTATGGCCTGCGAATTTGCATGGCCAGTGAATAGAAACAGTTACTGTCTCTGTACATGTATTCTTTATCACATCACTCATTTGTGTACAACAGCTCAGTTGGAATTGCTCTGGTCTGGTCAGTGTTTCTTTATTGTCCGTTTCTCTAAACAAATGAATGCTTCACTCGTCACTACATGCCTGAAACACTCCGTCTCTCACTTCACAGCATGTTGCACTGACAGCGAGTGTTAACAAAACAAAAGAAGTGGTCACTGGCAAGCCGAACACGGACTAGGTAAATGTTGAACAGGTTGACAGCTTCCAGGATCTCAGACTCTCCACAGACTATAAAATCATTTTAGACCAACATACCACCATTATTAAAAAATGATGCTTGTTCTGTAAACTTTTTCTGTTGCCCCCAACCGTATTAAAGTATAATATCACTGGTCTCCCTACACTATACTACTCAGACTACACTAACAGAGCCATCAGACTCTTAGCACTAGCATGTCCATGTGTGTACTTTATGTCCTTCTCTATATCTTCCTTCCCTGTGAATTCTGAATTTCCCATCCCAGCACAGTAAAGACTATCTATGTGTCTTCTTCTGAGACACACTGGTATCACATTCTTTCTGGTGTTGAGAGTGAGATAATTTCTTGGACTGCGAGCTACTGCGACTGAAGTGATGACAGCTGTCGCACAAAACTGTTCGCATGATGAGCTTGAATCTGCGGCGTATTTTCGGCTCGAGAGGCAGAAGACGGTCTTTTTATTGTGTGGATGAAGCCGCAGTTTAATAATATTTCAAATATTCTAACAAACATTTACACCAAAACATGTCCAACGTCAGGAATCCCTCTTCACCAACAGCTATGTGAGGAATCTGTGTGACAGTATGAGAAGAGGAGAAAAATGTCCAAGAGTTATCTTTGTGATTCAAATATTTTCACGGTAGACTCTTATGAATCAAACAAGACTCCCATTCAGAGCATTTCTGAACTCCCACATGCCTTCTTGCTCACGCACATAATTCCAGCGCTTCTGAGTAGGAAACCAGCTGAATTTTCAGCACGCACTGAGAAGAACTTAAGCCAGTGTTGTGGTACATGTCCACGGGATCGGTCATTGTCTATGCAGTGCATTCTGGCTGCAGAGTGTTGCTTTCGAGAGACAGGCTGTCATGTTGGCTGCTTCTCATCTTTACAAAGTTGAAGCCTAGGCTACTTCATGGAAATCAGGGGCATCCGACTGCCAGTTGCCACATCTGGAAACCCCGACTAAAACAGTTAGTTGTTGTTGAAGACAGATCCAGCATCTGCATGGCTTATTTCTCGCCTTAAATATTTTCAGACACACATTTTCATGATTAGTTTTTTTCGTAATATAAGTAAAAAAAAAGTCCAAACGAGCCGCCATTTTGGTCACGTTTTAAATGCAGGAGCACACTGTGTACAAGTAAAGCATTCATCCTATGAAGTGCAGCCAATATTTGCACGACTGTCGGAAGATGTAGCCTGTATTTGTTTCCTGTTGGATGGAAAACATCTGTCAATTATTTATCGTGACACTGCCAAGTCATACACCCATCAAGTGTCAAATGCAATTCCTCATGTCAAAAAACGTCCCTGTGGACACATAACATTAGTGTCATACTTTCCACTTCCACGAGTACTTGAAGGTTTGTAGGGATCTGCAGACATCCGTGTGCAGCCCAATATGCAGGTCTACATGGTGACTATGCTACAAAGGCAGCAGTGCACATGCTCAGCGGTAGTCTGCACCCATGGAATAGACACCGATCTACTGCACATACACCAGTCAGCCACAACATCATGACCACTGACAGGTGAAGTGAATAACATTGATCATATTGCTACTATGTGGTGTTCTGCTGGAAAACCTTGGATTTTGGCATCTGTGTTGATGAGACTTAGACCCCCAAATAAACATTGTCCCAGAACAAGCACACTCCCTCATGCAAATGGAAATCGCAAATGTCACTGGCCTACCCCTGCAGGAAAATGCACCCCACCACATGGCAACAACATCTAACAATCAGGAGCATGTTGAGGAACATGACAATGGCCCAAGATGTTGATTTGACCTCCAAACTTCCTAGACCCCATTCTGATCAAGCATCAACAGGATGCAGTGGAACAAGTTTGATTGACAGAGGCCCCACTGCACAAGCCAGAGTACCCAAAGGATCCACTGCCAGCGTCCTGGTGCCAGACCCCATAGGACACCCTGAGAGGTCCTCTTGTCCATGCCCAATGGTTTTGACCACATAAGGGGGACCAACACAGTATTAGGCAGGTGGTCATAATGTTAT
>OMNN01038158.1:8291-29190 GCA_900302755.1 Chromis chromis | reverse complement strand
TCCTCGGACCTCAGAAAAAAGTCTGACAGATGGGTGTACTGGAAAGATCCACTCAGGAGACCAAAACATACTAAGGCGTTGTCTGTCTGACGTTTGGATTTGAAGGGAAACTAGAACCACAGAAAAACAGGACGGAGAAAAAAGGGACATCTGTGGCATTTGACTTATTTTCCTCTCTTGTGGGGCATGATGTGTTATGAGTGAGCATAGAGGCTTTTGGATCATATTC
The DNA here is from genome assembly GCA_900302755.1 of Chromis chromis. NCBI lineage: Eukaryota > Metazoa > Chordata > Actinopteri > Pomacentridae > Chromis > Chromis chromis. Next base: position 28,961 of record OMNN01038158.1, on the reverse strand, counting down.
CATTTAATTAACTGGGATATGATCCCCCCCCCACCCCCCAAAACAACATTCACACCCTGGCTCCAAGCTCCTTATACCTTCCCTGTAAGTTGCCTGTGCCCCCAAGTGGCTGTATATGATAACTGCATCTGTTTTACAACTACATCAGTCTGAAACATGCAAATTAAATTGTTTCAGCAGCCAAGACTGTTAAAAAAACTCAATTAAATTCTTATCTTTTTAAGCTGAAGCACCTATAGTATTATTTAAAAAGAAGCAGAGAAAAGTGGCCATAAATGAGGAAGGGCTTTAAGATGGGGCACTACTGAAGCATCCTTACATGATTCAAGTATAAAAAAAAATCTGCAAGCAGGGCTGAAGGGAGGTTTCTGACAGATTGAGCATTACTTTTCTTTCATGGTCGAATGCTTGAGATCAACACTGCCTCGTCACAATACGTGTGAGTGGAGGTGCTCTCGAATGCATAAAAACTGACTCAAGCTGTCAATTTTAATGAGTCACAAGAAGGCAGAATGACATCTGACTCCGCTATTAACATAACACTACTATTACTACTAAACCCAGTTGCCTTTTTACCACCAGAATGCCACTTTATTTTCCTTGCTTCTTTTTTTAGAGAAATATGGATAAATAATCAATCCTGGAGTGTCAGCACTGAATGGTCAGACTTTTTAAGGAGGAATTTTAAGTAATAAAGCTGATGCTCCCCATAGTGTTGTAATGACAGACGCTTCATTCTTTTAACCAACAGGGATGCCTTTTGCCCTCGACTTCTGCCCAGCCCCAAGCCTTTAATTAAGACTGGCTTAGGCCTGATTGATCCTGACACACCAGGAAGTTTCTTGAAAATCTGACTGCCAAAACCATGGAAGTATTATATAGGCCACAACCCCCCATAGCAACCCAGAGCCCCTCCCCACACTCCACATAAAAAGGACTGTAAGCTGAAAGCCCCTCAAGTCGGCCTATAGGACGCTGTATTATTAAGGCATGCCTTTACATTTTGCATTAACCCCAAAAACTACATGTGGATTACTTCTTGTCTAAATTAATTTTTTGACGATTATTATACACATTGAAAGAAATCAAGACAATAAAAGGGGAAATGAATCCCTTTTTCATGCCTACAATGTCTGCACTGTATGTTTGCACTTTGTCTACACCCCAAAATAGCCTCACAACAGTAATCAAATAATCTTGTGTCAAGTAAAATGCATCTAAATTTAATCCTCATCTTCAGCTATGCGAAATCCAGCAGTTTCTCCCCTCAAACAGCAGACCTACACACCGCCACATCATTAAATCAACAACACATTTCCTGTAGCAAAAGCTGTGATGCAAATAGGAAGCCGGGATTGTGAGATTGTCAGAGCACCGTGTTCTGCGGGTGTTGTGCACCACATGGAGAGAATTCTTGTAGCAGCTTTCACCGCAACATAGCCACTGATGAGTCAGAAAGCCCCACGAAAGTGCAGGAGCTCCACGAACGCTGCCTTTGTCTCCTGGTGTTCAAGTATTTCCCCCCAGACTAGAATTATTTCATGGCATTAATGTTACAAAAAAGTCTATTATATATTATAGAATAAAAACTAACATATTGGTGAGACCTCTTATTTCAATAGTTAATAGTTTTCAGTAATTGGTTTAATAATCTGCTGGCAAGTGGAGACAAATTTCAGATGAACTGCCTTGAGTCTGTACAGTGTGACAGAACTTAAAACGAAAATCTGAACTACATAGACGTGTCAAAAGGGACAAGTGATGTGAAAAGTCCATGACCCTTCTCCCCACTTCAGCCTAAGGACAGTGAAGGTACCTTTAGCCGGTGATACCAACCACAAAATGAGTGTAATAACTTTATAACATTCATAATCCACTAGGCTAGTGCTGTTTCTACTGCTACTTTTCATTTGTTTGATAAAAATAGAGTTCAGACTGGTGCATACTCCCTCCAGAAAACAGCCATATGTTCACACTCTAAAGTCTGACATGACAAAACCTCTGGCCTTCTGTCGCTGACTCGGCTTTTATGCTGCCGACCTAACTGCCAGCTGTACACAAGCATCTACAACCTTATTGTTACAAACTCACTTGAGAAGTGTGTGACAAAGCTTTTTTATTTAAACAGTGCAGGTGGTGACTGACTGTTCCCCTCAAACCGCAGCTGCATGTGCTCACTGCTGAGACCATTAAGTGCTACAAACTCATGCAAACCCACATATTTAACATGACTGATGCCGGCCAGCTCTCATCGCTGCACTCATCTTCCTGTACATGCCAAACTGCAGCTCGTAAGCCGAGCAGCACCAAACAGACCGACTGGGAGCTTCAGAGCTGATCAGATTTGCTCATGTACCAGACAGTAGACTCAGTGCTTGTGAGCTTGTTAGTCTGTGGATATTACTCCTGATTCCTGCTGCCTGCACAACTTTCAGTCCTTGCTGTTAGTGGTAATAAATGTTTTGCATTTTGATTAAAAACACCTTTATTGTTTCCAAGTCATTTCCTAGCTATAACATATTTAAATAGATCTGGTGGAAATGAGTTTATTTAGTGGTAATGTACACACATGCACACATCATCATAGTAAATTCTGCACATTAAAACACACAATTACCAGCTTTACGTAGCCTATAGCTTAATGTTTCAGGAGAATAATAAAGCATACCGTTTAGCTTCCATTCACTTTTGGTATATCATGTTAGTATAACATGCACACTGTGGAATAAAGGGTGTGCAGTGATTGAAATATTATATTTAGAGGGTTCGACATGGCATATATTTTGCGGGAAAAACATCCCAGCAGTACTTTAGGTGTTCTCTTAACTACTACAAAGATGCTTGAACATGTGTATCAGGCATTAGGTGTTACAGTATTAAACTCTCATCAACTTCTCACAACAGAATCCTTTATAAATATGAAATCCTCTTTAAAATGTGTTTTAATACATTTTTTTGAACAGGCAGCTGAATTGTATGCACTACCATGTGATTGTTCTGTAAGGGGACAAACATGGACAAATGTTAGTCTAATGGTGAACTAAGGGTCTCATTGTTGTCATACATGCTGTAACGGTTGACGTAGCAAACCTAATGACAGCGTGTTAGTGGATGAAACATAAACACAGACTCAGTCACAATGTGGAAAGTGACAGGGAAAGAGCAGGACCCTACCTTGGCCTATTTCTCCATTAGGGTGTGGTGTGGGTGGGGGTGGGCAATAACCAGTGCCCCTTCCTTCCCTTACTGGGAGGATCATGGAAACTAAACTCAGAGCCACATTTTCAATTCGTTTGGCACCAACCCATTTCAGGAACAAACAAAAATCATTTGTTTAAAGGAATCTAACTTTCCTGGTAATCAAGACATTTTAGGGTAGAGAGGATATTTATTCTTTCTCAGGAGTGAACTGGGACTACAGAGGTTACAGAAGTTGCACACAATTATCCTTTTTACATTAATAACCTGGGATGTTGAGCTAATGTTGAGCCATGGCTGGTTAAGTAAATACAGTGTTGTGCCATTCACACAAGATTAAAAAGATGTAATTCGAATCAGTTGTTGTAGTGGTACTTTGCACAGAATATCCCCCAAAAAGTGTAACTTTGTTGGATTTAATTTGTTTAGAACAACTTGTTAATGCCTACTAGAAGGTTGTCAGTATAGCATCTTTCCATGGTCACCCTTTTCAGACCCTTTATAATAAAGCCACAGCAGGCCCTCATACCCCACCAAATACAGGTTTTCTGAGGCTATAAGTGTGAAGTGGGTGTTAAGTGGAATATGTTCCCTTCTTTATTCCAGAAAAAACATCTGAAAAGATCACTTACAATTAATCCACACTATACAGAGAATCAATAAAGCCTGAATGTGGCGCTACACAGTTTTGTACAGCAGGGAACATGACTACAGGATTATGCAGCTACAACAGAATCACAACAGTAAACCTATGGTTACCATAAATAGCAGTTGTTGGGACGTTGGTTGTCTACAGCTATAAATTCAAATCTTCTTTGTCAAAACACAAAATGTGAACTTGATTGTAAGTCTTGCTAATGCATGTTTCATAAAGACAAAGACATCTATTAAGGTGCACCACTTCATCCATTGCTTGATTTGTAACCAAAAATAATCTACACAGTAATACCGTAAAATGTTAGTGCCTTTTAATCTGGGCCTTAACCATTCTCATAAATGTGGCCCTTTCAGACTAATGGGTCACGTTAACCTTGCACTTTGCCACCTCAATATTGGCGATCAAGGACATGCAACTCTGGTACATATATTTGGGTAAAGACCACCAAGCTTCCACGTAAACTTCCATTTTACAAAAATCCTTTCAAACAATTGTCTCTAGGTCCAAATGGAAGTAACCACATGGAAATAATGTTGTTCTGGGAAACCTTGGGCCCTTGCATTCATGTGAATATTACTTCCAGAACATGTCTTATCCACGAAGGCCCCAACCTATAACCCACAGAACCCAAAGGATCCACTGTCAACATCTCATGTACATGATCTACCAATTCAGAGTGGTTCTGGTAGCATGAAGGGAATCTACATAATATTAGGCAGGTGGTGTTAATGTTGTGGCTGATTGGTGTATTTACGAGGCAATAGTCTGCTAAACTGCTTGCTAATTTTCCTTTTAATGATGCCAAAACACATGAAAACCTTACCAGTGGGTGTCCAGACAAGTCTGGTCTAATTCTAGTGCAACAGTGATACTATGAAAGCCCACTTCGGGTGACAAAGTATCAGTGTCGCCATTCATGAAGAGGTTTGTATGAACGGATTGGGGTTCAGTCTGAGTTGACCTTAGTATTGGTACTGACATTGTTGTCCGTGATGATTCCTGAACACAACAGAAATGTAATGTCGAGGTCAAATGTCTAGAGTACAGTCAAACTAGTCCACTGCTGGGATTCAGATAGCGATAGCAGGCATCGGGTACAGGAAGTCATTAAGAAGATTCCATTCGGAGTTAGCGAAAGGTTTCCTGAACAGTGCAGAATGGGTGTTGGCATATTGTTACTGGAAATGTCTGCTGATTGACACAGGGCATGACGGCTGACATGCTGCAGACTGTTTTGACTGGAGAGGAGCCTAATGATCAAAGCGTTACTGAAATGGTACGATATGGAAATTTTTTTATGAATCCAGAAACAGATCCATGGCAATAAAGATATGGTAACATCATAGGATTAGATGAACACTTATTATGCTTATCCAATTTTTAGAATCAAGTTGAGATTCAAAGTTTCTTCAAAGATATCCAGAAATCTTTGAGCAGAACTTCCTAAAACTCAAACATTGATGTTTTAGAAGACCAAAGAAACCTGGCTGAGTTTTCCCTCTAGTTCAGCAGCTGGCTGCTGGGCTTGTCCCTCTCTTTAGGTCCTGTAGTAAAGCTGGACTTCAAAAGAGCCTTATCACTGTCACATTCCCTCAGAAGAGAGAACACAGTAATGGAGACCGGATGTACAGGCTTACACTAGGTTAGGCTAACACAAGGAGAAGAGTGAAGAAATGCTTTGAATGTTGCCTTGTAAAAGGAAGAGCTCCTGTACAGGCCTCCTGACCTTCCCACTCCACTTCCTTCCTTCCTGAGCAGAAAGAGGAATGCTGTGTCAGGTTTTATAAATTAGTAGGGACGTGCATTTTAACTTTCTCCCAGTAGATTTCTCTATAAATTCTATGCTCCAATGGGTTCGAGCACACACAGTAACACAAAATCTAATAATTAAGAAGAATGAAATCAACTGGAATAACGGCATACTAGATTTTTAAAGATGCAATTTACAAGTCTTTCATAATCCTAATTCCTAGTCTTGACACCACTCTCAGCTCACATTTTTTTCAGCAACAATCACAGTATTTACCTCTACACTGTAGCAGTTTTAAATGTGGCTGGGATACCAATACAGCATGAAGGGACTCTTGCATTTTCTGTAAAGCAGCTACTATTTCCACAAGCGTTTGGTATAAAGAAGTCAGTACGAAAGCTGACCCGTGTGCCAAATTCAAAACAGCATATCACTCAGCTAAAGATGACTTACATTAATTTCAGAAGATAAACAGGTTACCAACAAACCAATTATTGTACATTCTTGAACATTTGTCTACATTGACAAAGTTTGGGCAGAGTAAAACTATATTTTCCTATAATTAAATATTTAAAAACTGCAAAAAAGAGATAATAAGAAAGTGTTATGATGAAGGTGAGTTTCAGAAGCAACTAAAAAGATAAGTGGTCTGAGATTCCCAGACAGGGCATTCAGTGAAAGTGGTGCCTTGAGAGGAGCAAGTGCTGTGATTTATGATATGAGTTTTAGTAGTATGCTTGACATTAAACAGTGCTGTACCTTCTGCCCCGATTTTCTCAATAGCGAACTCAAATTTAATGGCAAATGAAATTAAAACACTTCTAGGCTAATATACAGTATTTGTTTTGCCAGAAAACAGAAGCAGTGCTACCATTTGACAGACTTGTTGGCAAATGTCAAATTTCAGCCTGAAGCCCTGCACCTATCTGAAAAATTTCCACTCGACTTTTGAATTTGCCACAATTACAGCAGTCTTTCTTTGTGACAATACACATCCATGTGCATATAATTTGCAGTATCCAATGATGCATGCAGACTGCTTTAAAATTAGACTAGCTGAGTATAGAGAGCTGAACTCATGTCATCATGTCTGGGCCGGTCTGTGCTCCACTAGGTTTGGTAAACAGCACAATCTCTTACTCAGCATTATTAGCGCCTGTTTTTCTGAATCATTATCCACAGGCTAACTTTCCATATTCCAAGACAAATCGGCATCCACTAGAGCAGTTACTATAACAAACCAAAATGTCTGAAACCCTTTTTAACATAGCTGGGAAAAAACACCGTCCTTATCTAGACAGATGAGGCAAGCCATGTTTTTGAGAAAGCCTTTGCTAATAACTAAAAATCCAACCTTGGTACAAAAGTCTGCGGCATTTTAGTGAGATTTTCCCATTTGTGGACCAGAATGTTTGCTCTCTATGCTACACTGTGCTGCTACAACACTTGTTTCTCATTGGCCACCTTATGTTCTACATTTATTGTTAAAGAAGTTAGCAAGGCCTTCAGAAGAAGTTAGTTACAGCAAGTACATTATTACACTTCAGGGGCAAAATGTATCATTCCAGATTTCTTTTTTAAGTAACAAGCTAGCTAGAATTCTGTTGCAATATCAATACAAGAGCAAATATCTATTTGTGCATCTCTCGTCTTCTCTCTCCTCCTTCTTTGCTATGGCTAACTCAGTCTAACACGAGGTCCCTACTTTGACTGTGGCTTCATCCTGTATTTTCCAATTATCACCTTTTAAAGGCCAGCTGGGTGCATTCCAAACCATCAGGGGGCAATTCCATTTGCATTGCTCTGAGACAAAGTCATGCCCAAGTACTTTCATGCTTAAGTTCATAACAGACACTCTAAAAAGATATTCTCTGGAAGTTGGAAGGTATGATAGAATACCTTCAGCGAAATAAAATACATCAAACTGAGAGGTGGATCTTCTTTCTTTATGAAGCTCTTAATATAAAGTACTTCAAAAGCTTAAAGTTGAAAATCTGTCAGTGCTGAAGTTAAGTTGGTGGACAGCATCCCCCCAGCTTTAAGGTAACAAGTTTGTGTTATAAATACTGCAAGAGGCTTCTCCAAACTTTTTTTCATTTCAGACTGATCAATGTAACTCTCCCGTGAGTGAGGCTCTGTTTACAATTTCACCTCATTATGCTGATTTTATTCTTCTTCTTCATTAATTTGATTTCTAAGCAGCTCAAGGAGTATTTTACATCTGCTTTATTTAGGTCATTTTATTTACCAGTTGAAATCAAAGAGGGCTCTTCCCTCTCCTGAAATGACCATTGCATCTATGTGTGTGTGTGTGTGTGTGTGTGTGTGTGTGTGTGTGTGTGTGTGTGTGTGTGTGTGTGTATGCGTGTGTGTGTGTGTGTGTTTGAGGGTGTGGAGGGAAAAGTAATTGTTTCGTTTGCTTTGCACATTAATGAACACTGCCTTCTCTGCCTGCCTTTAGGCTCTCTTTCTTAATGCCGCGGCTGTTCACTAGTGTAAACCTGTGTTTGATTTCCCCTCTCCCCTCCCTCTCGGACTGCATATAGTAGCATTTAGCTGTGAATTAATTTTCATGTTTAGATATATCCTGCTGAGGTGTGATGCCAGTGGTGCATAATCAAAATCTGCAACACTACGTATGGGTAGATAGGCGTTGTTGGGTATTTTCACAGTGCAGATCTGTACTAGGGCGGGGAGGAAACTAAAAGGATAGAGAGGGGTCAATGGCCAACAGACACAACAGAAGTGGACATTTAACACAATTGAGCAAATCCATTGTCTTATAGATGGGTATGGAGCGCAGGATAACTTTTGCAGGGTGGTGTGCAGCTGTGAGTGTGTCTGTGTGATAATGCACATGTCTCTGGCCATGGGACAAGACAAGCACCCAAAGCCACAGCTCAAACACCAGCAGCCCTTAACATGGTGTGTCTAATGCTCCTATTTAGTGTTTGGGGTGCAGTGGCGCGTGGCCTGAGGTTTTTGGGAGGGGAGCGTGGATAGCACCTAGCCTGACAGCTGTGCCCCAAACTGAAGACAAAAGCCCGAGGAAGTACCGCATCAGCGAAGATGGGACTAAAAGGCATGGCAATTTGCTCGTGGTCTGGCCTATACTGCCATCTGATTCACTGCATCGTCCGCTATTCATGCTAATGACAGCCCAGTTGCAAACGCTACTCTTATAATCAGACATCTTTGAGCAAATTCTGCTATAAAGAAATAAGCATCACGTGGCACATTAAGATGAAAAGCAGGAACACAAACGACTAATTCATAACAGACTTTTTTTTCAAACAAAGAACAACAGAAAGAACACAGGCCACCTTTTGTGCATTAGTCTTTTCTTCGGAGTTTATTTTTAATCCTTTGATAGGAGGGAGTCTCTTTGTCAATCGGTGTACATCAAAGATAAGCTAACTTACCATGCTGCTTGTGTTTATGTGTCTATGTGCACGCGTCTGCATTCAAGTCTTTAACATCACACAGCAAGGCGTGTTTTTAATCAGTCGATTTAATAAATTTGGGTAGCAGGTCACTGGCTAAACAAATGAACCAGTTGTGAGCATATAGGCAGAACATCTTAAGTCTAAAAAATAAAAATCTGGTTTGTATTTGATGAATACCTCGTGGAATACACAGCAGAATATAGCCTAACATTCTGTCTGCTTATTCTATTTTCATCAACACATACCCTTTGTCTAACAAAGCCTTTTTTGTTTAAAACATCTGCAGACACAATAACAAATGCGAGACCAAAATCCTGTGGCTGGGGAGGATCGAGTTAAAATCTAAATTAAATGTTTAAAAAAGGCATTAAGCACCCAGGATCAATTTTCATAAACACTAACCCTTTATTACCATCCACAAAGGTACCTCCATTTGTGGGTTGGGCGAACAGAAGAAAAAGAGATAATAATTACTTGTTTGTTGTCACATCAGCTATTAGGTGATAATTAGGCCTGGGTGAGAATTTTAACTCTTTTAAATGGTTTGTTTGATCTGAACACGTGTTCCCAGATGGATGTCTGAGTATCCTGCATTAATTATTATTGCAAATTAATGGATAATCAAGCTTGTGCGAAACTGAATCTGCGTCTGATGTTTCAACGTGCAGTTCTACTCAACACAGCAAAATATTACCCGGCAGTTGGAATACATGTTTTTTTTTAGATATTTCTAAGAAGGCAGGCTGGTGTACTGATTTTCTCTTTTGCTTTCACGACTGTGGTGGACTTGAGTTTTATGTGAATAGATACTGACTGTGTGCTTTACTTAGATCTTGCAAAGGCAGATGAAACATTGGTACTGGATCAAAAGGTATTCACAAAAGGGTGGTGCAGCCACGACTGGGGCTCCCCACATCAGTAACTGTCCTCGCAATAAAATGGAAAACTAAATATTTAGAATTATGTTTTAATATCAAAACAGGAAAACTATCCATCCCTCACATAAAGGAAGTACATTTATTATGCCCTGGTGTCCGCAAACACAAAAGCACAGACGTCAGGGGATTGAAATGACTCAAAAATATCCACTGGTTTAAATTAGACCATCAAACAGTCAGCTGCTGATTTGTTTCCTGTGTGTGTGAGTGTGCACATGTGTATGTTGTGGTTGGATGGTGAGCTGAGGAAGAGGACCGAGCAGGTTTCTGACCTCCCATGGGTGCAAAAGAGTGAGTGCAATGGTGTCAGTTCACTAAAACAACAATGTGGGCAACAGAGGGTACTTCATGATTGAGAACCACAAACAAGCCTTTTCTGCAACCTGCTAAAAGCAAATTACCTTACTCCTGTGTCTTTGTGAATTCTGTTTTTGTGGGATTTTGTGAATTTAAATACCAGAAAACGACAGTCATACAGTTTCTTTGAATTCATTTTACCACTACCCATGAAGGAAAACGCTAAACAACACTGTAGAATTTATGTCTTTTTGTTAATTCGTGGTGCTTCTGCTGCCTGACAAGTTGACACAGCTTCTAAAATTTGTTACGTACGTATTTGTACGGTAAGGTTATTGTAATGCATTTCCTTTTTACAAAGCCAGTAAACAGCCTCAACTTTACGCACAATCAAGCAGGTTTCCATTATGATGCACGTTCACTGGAAACAAAACATAGCATATACACTGTAAAAACTGTATTGTGCTGTAGCTGAAGTAAAGACCTTTTCTAAATGAATCTCATTTATCTTTATGCTTTGGTGAATTCTATCAACTTGAAATTACATTTTGTCCCTTTAAACTGATATTTGAATTTTGGCAAAATGTGGGAAAGCTATGTTTACTGTTTCTTTAGCATTGTGCATCAGACATCCACGTTTCTTTCAGCTTTTCTGCTGCAACTCAATCGCCGTTTTCTTTGAGTAGAATCACAGAGTAAAGAAAAAGGAACGGCAAGTGTAATGACAAATCAGGTTGTAAATGTTGCATTTGAGTAAAGCAAATACTTCACCCGGAAAAACTGAAAAGTTCTAGTTGCCTTTCTCTAAAATGAGGTTGCAGCAATGCTCATTTGAGTGGAATCAAAAAAATTTAAGTACAACTTAAACCAACATCTAACTTAGGCAACTTAACATTACTTGTTAAAACATAATAATAAATTCATAAAATATAAGCTTAAACAAAACTAAAAACACAAAGCAATACACTTAAAATGAAAAAAAAGCGGGGCCGCCCCGATGGCCTGATGGTTATGTCGCAAGACCCACATGCAGAGACGTAGCGGCTGACCCAGGTTCGAGTCCGACCTTGGGCGTTTGCCGCATGTCCTTCCCCGCTCTCTCCTGTTTCCGACTCTATCCACTGTCCTATCGAATAAAGGCAAAAAGCCAAAAAATAAATCTTTAAAAAAAAACATAATAATAAAAAAAAAAGCATAGCAGATCCAGGGAATCCTTGGATTTCTTGGGTAGTATTTAAAATATTTTTTGTTGAGTTTTAATGCCTAATAAGTAAATTATTCAGGTAAAGACATGAATCACATAATAATAACACTATAGTGTCTTAACCCCAATGCTTAAACTTGCTACATTAATTTGTAACGCCTATAATATTCTTTCATATTACTGAAAAACACATTGGCGCAACGGCTGACGTTTTAAATTTGGCATATAACAAACTGCGACTTGACTTATCAACTTAATTAACAAACGTAATTCAATTGCATCTTACCAATTGAAGAAAGTCATTTAAATTAGTCCAACTATTTGTGCAGTTTATGATGCTCAGAAAGGATAATACATCTCTGTAAACATGAATCAAACGATAGACAGGGCCTAAAACATAATCTTAGTAATATTGCCTGACTGTTGATAGAGATTAGTGGCACTTTGCTAAGATTAATGTGTGACTACTGACTTCTAAAGGAAACCAAGATACCATTTAGTTAAGGACACTTGTATTTGTAGTCCAACTACTTGCCACAAGTCTAAAAGTATTACTATTTCTATCTTCACAGCGTCAGACAGATGTTATTTCAACTTTACGCTCATTTTTGAAATGGTTATCAGTGCTGGTGTTACACTGGGCAGTATTACATTGATACTGTACTCGTAGTCTTGCCTCTTTCCAAACAATCAAAGGGGAGCATATGCAAACAGTAAAACACAAGTAAAACTGTAAGAAGCTGTTGTGCAAGTGGCTGTACAAACACCTTCACAAAGAATCCAGGCAGAAGTTTTTATAGACTGCCAAAGGCTAAACAGATGAGATGCAACATACAGGAAGGCTTTGTAAGGGGCTGTGCAACATTAAGCACACATTTTTCTGAATGAACCATAAGATTTGATTTAAAGAAGATTTAAATCAAATCTGTTCAGAAGTAATCAGACATAAATCAGCTTCAGTCCATATCTTTCCTTATTCTTCCTCCTGTAAAGTACTTTGATAAATGCCAAATAAAGTTTGTTGTCGCTATGTGACAGTGTTTGTTTTGTCCACATCCATTTACATGCATTACGGTAATAGATTACTACCTATGAAAAAAAACAATGGAAACCTGCTACGATGTAAACCCTGTAAATAACCCAATTATTGCACAACATGATACTCATTACACAGACCCTGGCATGACCAAAAAGAGCAGACCTTCCCTATGTGAGAGTGGCTGTGTCCTTAGAGGGCATTAGCAGAGGCATTATCTTGTTGTGCCAGACAGTACAGTAGTAAACACCCTGGCAAAGGGCCTCGTAGTAAACTCTGATGGAACTGCACGGCAGCGTCGGAGTGTTGTGGCCGTCCTGGCACAGAGATATGGGTCATGCTAGGCTGTCCTCTCCCTCACCCCAACACCAGAGCCCAAACCCTGATGAGATTAGCCGGCCAGCCAGGCGCTCAGTGGTGGTAAAACACAAACACCACTGATTACGTGAACATTAAAGTCGGATCCCCTCACACTTCAGCTTGGATCCCCTTGTGCAGGGTCACAAGCGGGTTAGTGTAATGACAGTGCCGCCATTTGCAACATATATGGCAGTTCTATCTTGGCACGCGCCATGGACCTCATAGACAGTAAACAAACACACAATTATCCCGCGATTAGGGTTGATGTCATCAGACATGCGTGCTTTGACTTTCAATACGTGAAGAACGGGACGGTGTCATGGCTCGCTTCCTGGAATCCTCCAGATCGCTTTTACCTGAGAACATGCTTGGCCAGCTTATTTGTTAAAACCTCACAGAAAGCCAAACAGTCTGACATTTCCTTTCAGTGACTAGTTTTGTGGGGTAGGTCAGTGAATGCGGAGCCTTGGCCACGGCTACTCTCTGTTAAATCACTGCTAGAAATGGGATTAGGCAGGTTGGAATGCCAGGGTAATCACTCATTCAGCAGCAGCCAGGAGAAAAGGCCTCCTTAAGGAGAAGGGGTGGGTTTTATATAGCTGAGAGCTTTGATTACTGCCCCGTCTTAAAACCGCATCCGATGAGTAAAGACATGCACTGGTCCTCCCCCACATTTACTGGGCGAGTTGCCCTCCTGGGTTCCTGTAAATAAGTGATGTCACAGCGCTTAATGATGCCCAGACTAGACTCAGCAAGGTCCTGAAAAAAAAAAAAACAACACTGCCAGCTTCATCACTACTGCGAGCACGCTGCCTTACCATCATGTCAACAAAGAATTAGTTTTGCACACTGTATCCTATTTATCTGTGGGGCAGCTGATGATGCAAGCTGAAGTGCAGAGTAATGAACACGATCAAGTGCATTTTTTTTGTCTAATTCCACGAAGCCAGCAAAGTTCACCCCGTTGGGAAAAAGAAACATCGTCCTCATCTGAAGATCAAGTGTTCTGTCAGTAATGGAGGTGTTCAGATGGAGAGTGCACAGAAAGAGAGACACTTTCTCTGAGCTTTCTCCTGTTCTCCCTGATGCAGACTGGTAGTGACAGTTGTTTCCAGTTGCTACATATAAAAGGGCCCATCATAAAGCCTGGCTAGAGGAAACAGGATAAGCGCTTGAGCCAAGGCAGTAAAAAGCTCTCTGGGAACTTGAAAGCCACACAAATGAAGTCTGCGTCTGCCATCTGGAAACAATAAACAAACAAAACCCAGCAGCCAAACAAACACCACGAATGGCAGAAGGGGAGAGACAGAGAGAGAGATAGAAAGAGACAGAAAGAGAAGGAGAAATGGAATTGGACATTAAGAATTGGAGAGTGTGAATGAGTGATGGGGAGAGGAGGGTGTCAATGTTAAAAAATGTGTGCAGCATGCATCATTAGCAGACACTGATGGGAAGACAGACACAGAGACAACCCTTTGTATAAAATATCCTTTGATGCTGGGGAGATGGCCCTGCTGTTTGAATGTGTGTGGTACCACTGAAACCTGGTTCTAATGAAGTGTAGTGCTAACAGGAGGCTGTCTGTCTGCAACCAGTGCCGGTGCCAGTGATGTGATGAGAAGTTATAAACCAGTTCCAAATTCGTCAGAATACCAAAAGAAAAATCAGCCAACTTTTGCTCCCTGCCCAGATAAATCAGAGGAGAATTCTTCTTGTTTTTTAATATAAATTCAAAAAGATAAAATCACATTTGACCTATCTTCACTGGTGTGTTAATGATCAAAGAGTTGTTTGATATAGACTAAGTTTTCTTACTGTACAGCGGCTGCAAAAGCTGTGGTACCAGTGGAGAAAAGTAATGGCAGACCTAAATCTACAGTGTACTTTGGATATTTCTTCTCAGGGCTGATGGATAAAATGTTTTCAGTACTGAAAGACTATAATTATTGTCTGATTTGTCAGGAATGTCAAAAATAATATATCCATCTTTCTGTCTTTGGCACACACAGTCATGGGGGGTCTTGTATACCACTCCACTGTCATCATGGGAAATGTAGTGATATTTGTTTTATAAGACCTCAGCTACTCAGGTATTTACAGTTTTGTATGCACATTAAATGACAAAACTAACTTCATGCCTCAGAAGATTCTTATGTCCATCAAACCACAAAGCTTTTTGTAGGTTATGGAGCTATTTAGCTTAGTTCAAGTCAATAAGGGCAACAGCTGCTGAATACCGATTTATCCACTTATCATTAAGTCTGTAAAATACCAAAATTGACAGATGTCAGTCACAACTATACAAGCCCATGCAATGCCTTACAATAAATCAGCAGTCAAAAAACTAATGTTTAGATTATAGTATAATGATATGAAGTGGAGAAAACTACATGTGAGCAGCTAATCACTGTAAATATTTGGTTGTTCGCTTCATAAAAGACCTAACAAATCAAGTGGTTATCATGTTTTTCACCCATGGATTTTATATCAAACAACTTATCAATTATTTGACGAATCTTTAAGCATTTAATGTGCATGTAAAGCACTTGTTCCTAGCCTTTGCAGTTCTCTTTAGTGTGGTTTTGTTAGGTCAATTTTAGTCTCACTGTTTCAGCACGAGTACTGCTTCTACTTCAGCTAATATTATACTGCTATACTTGTTTTCCTGGTAACAAAGTGGTCTCACAAGAGGAAAAGGGATTTCTCTCAGCAGCACAACTTTATCATGAGATATAGTTGTTAATATTCCAAACCAACTTTCCTGGTCAGTCACTCAGTGACAGTGTGGGACTATTTAATGAGGAAAATTCATGAGATAAAGCTTCACTTGTAACAAGAACAAGAATCACAAGCCGCTCCATAAGACCTCATCACGAGGCCCACTGTCAACACTGACACCAAGGGGTTAAACTGAGAACTGCAGCCATGTGGCCACAGCATGGACCCATGTACTGTTACGGATAGTCTCACCTATAGGTGTGCACACGCTTAAACATGGTAAGGCAGAATGGCAGAGGAAACAACACAAACACATACAAACACCACACACACATACACACACACAACCGCCCTGCTGTGCCTGGTTAACAAACACTCCGCTATAAAAGCAGGCCTCTTACTCATTAGGGTGCTGTGTATCAGACAGGAAATGCTGGGTAAATTACACCTCATCGCCCTGGAACTAGCCGACCATCACCATGGCAATGAGCCAACCTCAATGCCGTGAGAAGACCAAAACACCATCGTGGCAGAGGAAAAAGGGGGACAGGACAAGATACATTTTCCCCTAATAGCTGATAAAAAACTACCCAGTACCAGTAACACAAATGTACTGCAGGGTTTTGAGTTGTAAACTGAATCCAAATATGTGTCTTTTTAATAGCCAAAAGAACCTCTTGGGCTTTTTGACAGAGGAGATGACTCAAAACCTGGAAGCAATATCCTGCCCACACACAACTTTTGCTACCCAATTAATGTTACATGGGCTAAACTGTACCAGCCAAACACAACCTTTATTAGAAATTGTTAGTCATGCCTACAGTAAATGATTTTAAACAGTTCAATAAGTTGCAGGTAGGTTAAAAGTAGTCACGTAAATCCAGAAAAAGAAAAAAAATTACATTAAATTCAGCTATTAACTGACCAAATTATGATCATAACATGTAATTAGAATTTTAAAAAAGTAGCTTGGACAAAAAGACTGCAAAAATTACAATCACAATAACATGAATTAGTTGTTTTATTAAATGTATTTCTACCAATTAAATACCTACAGTTACCAAAAATCTGCACTAGTCTTCAAAATGAGAATTTCATCACAGCACTTGTATTGGCTCACACCTGTAAAGAGCAAAGTTTCCCACTTGTGTTGTCACAAAAAACAGAATATTTCCCCAGCTTCTCATTCAATCCGACCACCACGCTCAAACCCTTAACCACATAAACCACCCGTTAGCCAAGTCCCCCCCTCTCCCATGTTTCTAGAACAAAATTCTTTTGTTGCATTGTTCACACATTCCTCCCTAGCCGTGTTTATACAGATGCAATTCCATGTGCGCTCCGGGGTCGTAAGAAGTCCTACTCCGAAGCCGAAGATGTGCCGTTGATCAAAGGCTTTAGCGCTGGAGCACAGACACTTGTTTTGGTTGTATTTTTTTTTCTGTGGAGGATACAGGTTAACATATCCATCTGTTGGCCATATGAATCCACCTTGGTCGGTGCTGGGACAAGTGTAGGCCTCTCTTCTCTCTGCCATCCCACACTGCTCCCCTCGACCCTGTTTACTCAGCTGGTCTCCACGCCAGTCGCCAGAGCTTTGTTTTCACACAGCAACATGTGTTAACTTAATGCTCTGTAACAGATTTCAAAGGCAAGCTTAGCTGGGTCAACAACAGGTAATAGAGCGATTTATTGATTCCTTGGCTCAAAAAAGCTAAAGTGAAGGGGGAAAAAAAACTTGAAGCAGTGATGTTGTGGTGTAGTATTTTGTTATTGTTGTTTAATTCAGCTTGATAAAACAATAGTTTCCCTGCATGTCTCATACATAATACAAAGGAAAAAAAGAAGAATACGGGTTTTCAGTGTGGTTCACATATTTCCCAAAACAATCCGAAAATGTTACAAAACTTTGATGCTGTAAAGCCAAGAATGTCCCTATTAAAAGATTAGATAAACCATTAAATAGTTGAGGAAACGCATAAGGTTTGAGGTTACTTGGCCAAACCTGCTCGCCTTCCCTTAGCTGCAGAATTTGGTTACACAGTCCCCTTGGTTGTTTTCTTGCTTGATTGGATTATGGCCACACACCTCAAGCTCGCCTTCCACCACCAATCAATGAGGAAATGAGGTGTCAACACTCTGGTGTTTATTCAACACTCATTTATTTTTCTACCGGAAGCCAAAGAAAGCTCAGCCACAAAGGACACCAGATGAGTAAAAAAAAAAAAAAGGGATTTTCGTTAAGTGTTTAGAATTATTGCGGATTTCTAATAGCATTACAAACTGCCGTTTTATGGGGTGCGACTGCTAAATATGTTCATTTTCTTTAATTGCATTACATGTAAATTCCTCTGGTGTTATACAGTATTAAATGGAGATTAGCCAATTTACTGTGAAATTACTAATGCGTTTATACCGACAGTTTGCACTAATATAAAGAGTGTATAATATTACACATGTATAGTAAAATTGTGTCTTGCTTCTAATCTCTTTTATAACCGAGAAGACGGGGCTTTTAAACTTCTGACTGTGCGTCCATATGACCAAGCTAAAAGACCTGGTAATGGGAAGACACCAGGAAGTCTGTAATGCTTCCAGTCAGCATGAAGTGCCATCAAAATAAAATTCTGCACAGTAGCTGCTGCTTAAAACAACTGGGGCAATTGAAAATTCCCCTCCCAATTTATGCCAAATGCCACTTTATAAACATTCTAGCATGACTGCCAAGTGTCTGCACTGCTTTATGCCCCTTCTCTTAATTGAAAACGTTATAGGGGTGCATTACACTTAGGGTTTTTATAAGCTGTGCTATAAAGCCCTAGCAGGCCCTGAGAGGGGAAACTGCCCATTAACTTATAAGGTCCAGGCCTTGGCTCTCTTAATTGACAACCTCTAGGCTACTTTCATCACTTGTCGACTTCATAGCGGCAGTCAATGCTTCCTCCAGGATGCTGTTGCATCTTTGACACGAGGGTGTTTGTGACAAAGAGCAGTCTGCCGCCAATGCCAGGGCGAGGGCTCTAGGCTGTCCATAAAACAAGCACACACATTCCTCTCCTAGTTCCAGCCATCTGAGAGGGCTGCATTTAACCATTAAGGTACTGCTTCCCAGAAACTGCAGTCAAAATTAAATATGAATCCCCTTAGGAATGTAGACTTTTTTTTTTACATACACAAAGCATATCATTCAGCACACATCAGAAAAATCTTTTTTTTTAAATATAGTTTTACTTTTTAAAATCCATTTAAGATACAAGAAAATGTGAGATGCTCAAAGTTAAAGGGAAGATTATTAAGAATGAAAAAATACTTTTATTTATAATCTGTTCAGGCTATCCCCACAAGCACTAAAAAAAGACAGACACACACACACACACAAACACACCAGACTGGCGTGACAGTCACTTCACACTAATTTGGCAGGATCATCAGCTTTGTGCCTCTGGAAATTCATGCGCCTTGAATTAGAGCCACATGTCACAATGTTGTTGACCAGAACAGACACATTACTAGAATATTAAACCCACGTAAGTTCTTTGTAACTAACATTCAAATTGCTTGAAGTTTCTAATTGTACTTCCTATGAGACATACGCAACAGTTTACAAAAGGTAGATGAGCAAATAGGCAACATTGACTGCTAACATCTGTCACTGAATCTCATTACCTAATCCTTCAGAGATGTACTCAAGACATGCATGGTAATGTTTATAGTGCTGCAATACTATAAGGTGAGGGAGCTTTCAAGGACAAGATTTAACAATAATGGTGAAGATCAAACAGCAGATTGCATAATATGAATTTGCCTACTTTAGGAGAGTTTGCGTTATAATTTATAGTAACTACCCCTTAAAATCTCAGTTATGGGGGCCATTTGTTAGCCATGTTTTACAGCAATATTGACATTTTTGGCCATGCTAGCTCTATGGCTCTAAGAATGGCTATTTTAAAGTGGTTGGGCCGCCACTTCAATCCAGACAGAAATATCTCAACATCTGTTGGACTTATTGCAATGAAAGCTTGCACTGACATTCATGGTCCCCAGAGGATTGAGCTTAGTCACTTGGGAAATCACCTGACCTTTCCTGTAGTGTTACACATCTATAATTTTTTTATTTTTGAGTAAAATGTCACACACATAGGAGGGACAAGACCTGGACGATAAAACAATATCAATATGTACCAGTGATGGGGACTTCTTCAACAGCAATGAGAAAATGGTTTGTTTGGCTGCATGACCACTTTCCAAGCATGCTCCCTCCCTGGCTCTTAACAGTATATCATGTCTCTTGATAATATAGCCTTTTAACCCTCCATTGTTCTCCCCATGCAGGTCTCCTGAGGAATGCTAGTCTGTGGTCACCTGGGCATCTAGTCACCCTGATCTGAACCTACAGACATCCCCTGGTGGAGGTTGCAGTCAGCGGGGACCGGTGGTTACCCTTGCAAAAAGGGCTTTGCAGTCTAAAAACACCCACAAGCCTGTGTCTCCAGAGGCTGGTGTGAGGTCCCTGTCTGGTGATACGAAGTCCTTGCCTGCCACAAAACCTTAACCACTTCACCCTAGTTACTTCCTGTGTGCCTTTGGGTTTTAATTGGTTTCTTTATTTAATGTGCATCAAGGTGAGGCGATTCCTTTATGCTTTTATGTTTTTATTCATATTTGTAAATACATTTTATTCATGCATTTTTCATTGTTGTGTTAATATTCAAATTATTAACTATGTACCTCAATAAATACGCTAAAGAGGTTATATTCAACGTGTGTTTGTCTCCTGGTCTTTTATTAAAAATGATCAATAATTATTGATGTGAAACAAAACATCTTCAACTACATCTCCCAGCCCTAGGATGGCCTATAAAGTTGTTGCACAGCTCTCCTGTTTTTAGTCATTGCCTGATGCCTCTGGACCAAATAAAAAAGTAATTTGGGCTTGAAATTTCATACTCTTACTATGTAAATGTAATAAAAGCAGCCTAATGACATTTCTGTCAGCCTAGGCTGGACTCCGTTTCATTGTTAATTTGGTAATCTTAACGTCAACATGTACGCCTGTTGACGTTGT
>OMNN01038099.1:3033-18763 GCA_900302755.1 Chromis chromis | reverse complement strand
CCCGGTGGTGGAATGAGTTACCAAGCTCAATCCGATCTGCAGAGTCCCTCTCTACTTTTAAGAAAAAGCTAAAGACTCAGCTCTTTTATGAATATTTATGCACTTAGTGATGCTGATGATGCTATCAGCCTTGCATGATGATGATGCTATTAGCGTTGCATATGGATGTTGTTGTTGTTGTTATTCCTATTATTAAAACTGTGCACTTCTCGAGCACTGTCTGTCAGCATTGTGCCCAATCAGGACCTAAAGCAGAGTTTCTGCTCTTCCTGGTCTTTTCTCCTTCTATCTAGATCTTTGCTTGTGTTGTTCTTTCTCAGATGTACGTCGCTTTGGAGAAAAGCGTCTGCCAAATGAAATTGTAACATTGTATATGGTTTCAGTCTTTATTGAGGGTTGAGAGTTGTCATTTAGATTGAGATGGAGCTGTCTGTAAATATGAGGAGTGAAGACAGTGCAAGTCAAGAAAATGATAATGAGGCTCAGAAAAAGTCAAATCTACTAGAGATATCAAACATAGAGGCTTTTCCTAAGATCAACAGTTTAGTTCATGTCATCTGGACATGGACTCTGTCATTTATTGATGATAGCATGGCTGACAGAAGCAACAGGATGAATGCAGAGAGGTTCTGTGTGCTCATCTTCAGCCAAATGATAACCATGTTGCCAAAGCAACCAAAGAGTGCATGGTGAAGAGGTGAAATATCCTTGACTTGCAGATTCCAGTCTTGCCGAACTACACTCCCACCATGCATCACCAGTGAAGATATAAACACAATGCTGATGCCTGTGGGTCCAAAACTTCTAGCAGCCATTGACTGGAAATTATTTTTCACAGAATATGAAACTGATGATGTAGTTATGTGTCATTTTCCAATTTTGAGACTAGAAACCTTTAGCAGCATTTGTTAAAAGGGCCGTATTTCACACAAATGTCTTTTTACATTGACAAGAATCGACTCAAATTAAAGCTAAGATTGGGCACTTTAGTGTAGCATCCATTATTGTATGTGCAAACTTAGGATCTGAACTGTAACTAGTAATGAACTACTAGGGGGAGTTTAACAAAGCAGTTGAACACTTGCTAGTATACAGAGTCTCTGTGACTGAACAAATCCAGTGTACACAGTCATCAGGGAATTCAGCTGGTGCTCCAGTGCGCCTTTCAGTGCTCGGGGTGTATAGAAATGGTGTAACATCTAGTGTGGTATTTAAAGGAAAGCCTAACTTTGATTCTTACATATAGGGTGAAGACACAGACTGGCTTTGTGGTGCCATCACTGCCATCGCTGAAGTATTTAAGCTCACTGACCCCACCCTGCTGTTCCTGGAAGTCTCCACGCTGGTGTCCAAATATCCTGATATCAGGTCTGCACAGTCACACACACTTTGACATCCAGTTCACCTGGCATGATGATTCATGTATCATGTTTAGAGCAATGTTTACTTTGGACAGATGCAAAACCGGAAAGTCTACACAAGTAACACAGTTCACTTTTTCACATTTCCTACACCATTTAAACAGAATTCCACTGAGCATTTTGTTGCACTTGTTTTCCTCAAATTGCGGTTATGCTGCTGATTGCCCTGTTCGCGTGCACCATCGAGTAGATGTTGTTGTGCTGAGGACACCCATCTTTACCCTGTTGTCTAAACGACTCCTACTGCATCCATCTCCATAACTTCACAGATACTTCAGATCCTAAAAGCTTGTTTTTGAACAGGTACCTTCCGACTTGGATAACACACAGGAAATGTGCCCATGGTGAATGTACCTGCTCTCCTATTTAAAATGCAGCCTAACTTTGCTTATTAGGGGGTTCAGGTGGTAGTGTCCCTCCCTGGCCTCTCCACATGACCCTGGGCAAGACAACAAGCCCCCAGTTGCTACTGATGGCAGACGAGCACTTTACGAGGCAGCCGCACGCATGTGTGTGTGAGAAAGAGAAACACATTGTAAAGCCCTTTGTTGAGCCTAGGTAAAGTTAAAATACACTATATATGTGTGGACCATTTATCATTTAACTACAAGCAGGCAGTCAGGCCCATCCCACGTCAAATGTGTTCCATCAGCTTTCATTACTAGAGACATGGGTATGTATATCGTTATGTTGTATGATGCTGCCTCCTGAAGGCTGATGCTTCGAAGCATCAGTAGAATATCCCTGAACTGACTCAGATTCATCAGGTTGAGCATTCATTTATCCATGTGACAAGTGCTGCGCTCATGCTTAACCAACAAGTGAATCTGAGACCTGATGTGGAGTGGCATTGTTACTGGTGAAGCCTTTCTGTTTGAATTTCTGTCACTAGGTGGCCTCTCAAAAAAATAACAACAATGATGTTGTGAATTAGCTTGGGATCGTCTGACATGACTCAAACAGAAGTCATGTTCATGAATAAATCATATTTATGTTCATGACTTAAGCTTTCTGTCACTTTGCTGGTATTTTGACTCAAGGCCAGGCCGTTTTATATTTTAAAACTGATAAATATATCCCCATGGAAAGTATTTTTTTGTATTTTGTTTTAATTGTAACATAGCAAGAATATCGCTATATGTATGTATGTCTACAGGAACCCTCTATTTTGTATGACTATAGTAGACCTACTGGATTAATAAAAGCTTACACTACACTACAAAATAGTGCTGTATTAGAAAATAGTTTTGATACAGAAGGAATCCTGGCTAGAAGATGAGCCTGGTATCAACATGTAGGTGAAACTAAGACCTTTCTTTTGCTATAATGTGTTTTGACCAACCACCTATCCTGCATGGTGATATTATATTCCACTATTTCATAGATATAGACCAGTTTTATATCTATGAAATAGAGTAATATATTCTATAGATATAAAACGGGTATAGTTTTGCTATTGAAACCATATTAATACTCAGTTTATCGAAAAAATAATGCTGAACATAAAACGAGATTTTGGATTTAGATTCTGACACTGTATTTTTTAACAGAGCTGAAATGTGTTTTTCATCTCTGACAGTATATGCATATATCTCCTGTGCTTTTGAAGTTATGAGGTTTGATTGTGTTGATGTTGCACCAAAGCGAGATGAGTTTTTCTATATGTAGACCAACGCTCTCTCCTTGGAGACGCTCATATGGATCTTCTTCTTCTCGTTGTTATTTTAAGTCTTAATAATTACCCCTTACAGCTATGTCTGCACATATGTTAATGTCCTGTCATAGCCTAATTAAAATAATGAAAAAAACAGCTTTCTTCTGATGTACCAGCAACTCTGTGACGGCAAGAAAGACTCTGGGCCTTAATACTGGTATCCCATTAGCACTAGCCTTACAATAAAGTGTTCAGTCAAAACAAAGCAGTTTAGCTGGGGTATTCAGCCCAGCATCATAAGTAACATACAGCAGCTGTGGATGAGAGGGATGTTGACATCATATGTTCTGCTTTGTGTTGACAGGAAAGGTGTAATATAGAATAGGTGTAAGTGTTTCCACAATACAGTATCAACTGAAATAATATGACTACAGCGTATATCACACTAAACCTAATCTGAAGTTGCAGACTAAGTTAGCGGACCTGACATTATATGCCAAGTATATGTTTAGTCCAAATTAGCTTTGTGCTTGTTTGAGCTAGTATATGTCACAATTTGAAATTAGCCACTGCACAGAAAGATTTAGTGTTATTAGATGAGCTTAAGTCAAGATAAATGCATCAACAGCCGCACAGCACAGTCTGTTAGCACCAGGGAGAGACTCAATTGTCTTGTTTCAACCATCAGACAGCTTTATATAAACCATCTGCAGATGAATGAATGTATTTTTCTTTGATTCAAGTTATCATGATGAACAACCAGATCTGATTCGACTGACAGGCCCTGTTGTTTTCCCACATAGATCTATTCCCAAATAGCAGCATCAAGAGCCATTAACAATTATAAACATCATTTAAAAAGTATTCAATTCAATTCAATTTTATTTATATAGCGCATATTTACAACACACGTCATCACATAGCGCTTATCATCATATTCTCTCTTGCGTTTCAAATTAAATTCTAGAACAATAATAAATTGTTGCACCCAAGGATTTATTGTGTCATGCTTTAATCAAACATTGTATTAATTTCCAAGTTTGTTGATACAACTACAACCATGTTTTTTTAGAATGAATTGTAATAACGACACCTCATCTGACTATATAAATGCTGTACACATCATTGCCTATGTGTGGCTAAGCCTGTTTTGTCCGTCCTGCTCTTTCTAGGGAGGAACACATTCAGGCGTTGCTTGCCGTACGTGGTGATGCCAGCAGGGAGATGCGGCAGATGATCATCGGCACTCTCACCGAGAACAAAGTATCCTACTCTAGCGTTGCACAGCCCATCTTTAAAGACATCACCGTGCCCACCATCACCATGACTACCATGACCTCCATGGCAACTGCAAAGCTGCTCAAATAAAGCCAGTCATCATGAGACTGTTTCTAGCTTCAGCGCCTTCTGTCACAATAGCATAACAAAACATCTTTTATCAGATACTGTTTATTTTCCATTGTTTAATGCAGCCTGCTGTGTTTTCTGTTCTCACCTTTTACCTACTATTTTACTGTTTTCTTCAACAAAACAATAAAACTGGAGTGGAAGAAATGTTTGGAAAGTGGTTAATTACAGGTTGAAGCATCACAAGAACCCTTATCTTATTTCAAGTTTATATATATGTATATATATTTACACTTAAAATATGTTTATATATATATAAATATAAATACCAGGGAGAACATGCAAACTCCACACAGGAAGATCCCAGGCCACAAACCGAGGTGCTACAATGAAGCGAAGGCATATTCAGCCGTACTCATGTCGACCTGAACCAGGATGTGATGAACACCACACCTCCATCCTGGCTGACAGACATGCAGGACGTGTGCACCTGCAGAGATATCCAGCACTTACAGCAGATGGATGTGAGTGCTGTAAGTGCTGGATATCTCTGCAGCTGGCAGGGCTGCCAGGTCCAGAATCTATCTAAGCAGTGCTGGAAGAGAGGGATTTGCAAAATGCTGTTTAAAGATGGAAACTGACCACAGAAATGTCACGCACTGAATTTTTTAACACTGTTTACTGAATATGAAAGTATAAAATTTCTTTCCAGGCCTGATCTGCAAAATGTAACGATGTTAAATAAAAGAACTGAATTTGAATTGTGTAAACTAAATCTGAATTATGAAAATGGAATATGGGAATAAACAGTAAATTTAATTTTTAGCAGGATCAAATACATTTTCAGAGCAACTGAATTCAGTTTTAAGCTAATAATTAAATTTCAAATGATGTGATTCAAATTTCTTGCTATTCAAGTTTAACAATACAAATTAGAAATATGATTTAAATCTAATGTTAATACAGTTATGAAGTTGAAAATTCAAATATTATTGACTCAGATTCAATTTCTAGTCGCACATACAGTTGAAACCAGAAGTTTACATACACTATAAAAAGACACATAACCTTTTTTTCTCACTGACATTAAATCAGACTAAACTTTTCATGTTTTAGGTCAGTTAGGATTAGCAAAATTATTTTTATTTGCTAAATGCCAGAATAATGAGAGAGAATATTTTAGAGAATTTTAGAGAAATTACTTTCTTCAAAGTCAGAAGTTTACATACATGTCCTTAGTATTTGGTAGCATTGCCTTTAAACTGTATGACTTGGGTCACAAGAACTGGTGTAACTGAGTCAGGTTTGTAGGCCGCCTTGCTCACACACGCCTTTTCAGCTCTGCCCACAAATTTTCTTTGTCCTTATGTGCATTTGCAAACTGTAATCTGGCTTTTTTTATGTTGCTTTTGGAGTAATGGCTTCTGCCCTGCTGAGTAGCCTTTCAGCCCATGTTGGTACAGGACTTGTTTCACTGTGAATAATAACACTCTCTTACCAGCTTCAGCCAACACCTTCACAAGGTCTTCTGCTTTTGTTCTGGGGTTGATATGCATTTTCACACCAAAACATGTTCATCTCTAGAGCGGTATGATGGCTGGACATTCCCGTGGTGTTCCCATCTGGAAATTCTACCCAAGGATGAACCAGACTTGTGGAGGTCCACAATTCTCGTCCTGATATCTTGGATGATTTCTTTAGATTTTGCCATGATGTCACACAAGGAAGCAGTGTGTTTGTCAATTAACCCAAAAGCTTCCAAAGCCATGACATCATCATCTGGGCTTTCCTAAATACTTTGAAGGCATAGTAATCTTAGTGTATGTAAACTTCTGACTTTGAAGAAAGTAATAAAAAAATCTCTATAAAATTCTCTCTCTCATTATTCTGGCATTTAGCAAATAAAAATAATTTTGGTAATCCTAACTGACCTAAAACATGAAAAGTTTATTCTATTTTAATGTCAGTGAGAAAAAAAAGGTTATGTGTCTTTTTATACAGTGTATGTAAACTTGTGGTTTCAACTGTACTTCTGTCCATACTAAATTAAAAGAAAATTGTATCATATACGGTTTATTTGTTCGTTTTTTTTCTTTTCATTTCACATCAGGACACGTTACTGTGCATATGGATGTGTTAGAGAATGTTACCTCTCTATCAAAATATGTCAGTGTTACAATGTTACAATTTCATTCAGCAGACACTTTTCGACAAAGCGACGTACATCTGAGAAATGTCAAAACACACATTTTATTGAACCATAAGTGACTGTAGTTAGATAAAAGATCGCAGCACAAATGAACAGAATTGTTGGGGTTGGAATCTTAAATAAATATTATTATTATTATTAAATATGGCTGTTTGTGGGTGAACTTTGTTCCCTGAAATACACTGCAGCATCTTCTGTTCTGAACAATGCTAGCCCACATTGCCCAAATGTTCACTGTAGTGGTGTTAGTCTATGCACACAGATAGAAACATTAACTGTTAAATAAGACGCACAGCTAAATTAGCATGCTATCCTTAACTCTCACATTGACATCACAACAACCATTCATACAGCATATTAGAATTCTGAAAATTCGGTAATGGGTGTTTTACCACCCCAATAAAACCATTCTGGAGGTGCCTCTGAAGGTTGGGACTGATATGTCATAGTTATTTACTAATATGCAACTGTGTCGGTAAAGCGTCTGTAAGCACCAATAACTGAAGAAGAAGAAAGCTTTATTGTCACAAATACATTTTTACTGTATTGTGAAATGTTGTTTTCGCATATCCCAGTTGGGGTCAGAGCGCAGGGTCAGCCATGGTACGGTGCCCCTGGAGCAGGAAGGGTTAAGGGCCTTGCTCAAGGGTCCAATAATGCCCGCACTGGGGTTCGATCCTCTGACCTTCTGATCAGTAGCCCAGAGACTTAACCGTTGCGCCACCACTGCCCACGTTAAAAGAAACAGGACCACTTTAAAGCGCGCGCGACGAACGGTCTGTAGAAAATTGTCTTACTTGAAACCAGTCCATGGTGCAAAAAAGGCTGCACATTCTTTTTTAAATTTAACAACGTTTATTTTATTTAAAATACTAAATAAATAAAATAACTTTTTATTGCTAAATATGTATTTGCTTTTTCGAGTCTCTCCCTCTTTTCAAAGAAGCTCCCAGACTCAGAGATGTTTGTTTGTTATTCATTTTGGCAGGGGGTCAGATTGACGAGTCAAGTGCGGGAAACGAGCACAGACGGAAGTGAAGGGAAGACGATCTAGTCAATTTTCAAAATAAAACACCCTGCGGACTCCGCCGGAAATAAAATACAACGTTGTTATTCTTTCTGTGCGGCCCGGTACCGGTCCGAGGCCTGGTGGTTGGGGACCGCTGCTTTAAAGGAAGAAGCAGTTGACCGA
Source organism: Chromis chromis (assembly GCA_900302755.1). NCBI lineage: Eukaryota > Metazoa > Chordata > Actinopteri > Pomacentridae > Chromis > Chromis chromis. Next base: position 10,940 of record OMNN01038099.1, on the reverse strand, counting down.
CCTGGGGGTCGTAGGAGGAGACGGCTTTTACTCTGCACACCCGGTTCAACCTGAAAACTGGAATAAACTAAAGAAAGCGGAAGAACATCTGTGCAGTGCTTACAATACAAAACACATACATCACAAACAGCATTCAACCCAAACAGTAGAGGGCAGCAATACGGAAATGGAGCGTCTGTTGTGTCTGACCGAAAAAGAAGAAGAACCAGAAACAGGACGTTGCGTCTAATCTGAGAAACTGCAGGCTGCTGAACATGAATAAAGCTTGTCAGCTTCTGTTACCGCCTAATTAACAGACTCTTTGTTCCCGGTTTATCTGCTGAGACCACGGACAGCTGGACTTGAATTGGGTAAGACTGTTTGAGAGCACTCATATTATGGCGATTGATGTTTCCAGCTCGGAGCTAGGCTAGCGCTCTAACCAGCTTACGGTAGGTTCGCTAAGGTGAGCAGCTACCGCCACCAACAGCCTCCAGTGATGTTCTGTTTCATTGTGTGGTGGCTTGTTTGACAGGCTTTATCTTTAAGTGGCATAAACACAATTCTCATGATGTCGCTTGAGAATTGTGTACTTGTGGGGTTACCTCTTCGACGAAGTTGGCCTTAAGGATGTGAAATGAATTTCAGTGACTGAGAAAATCGGTCAATAAAGTTGTGTCGTTCGTGGCCGTCAGCGACACAGCAGCAGAGCAGCCAGTGGTCCTCCGGTTTAACGGAGTCCTTCAGCTGCACTTCACTGAAACTACTGAAGTGTCACATGAACAACACGATGTTTGATCTGGAGTTCATATTGTGTAGTGAGAACACAGACTGTTAACGTGCTCTTCACTGGTGTTGAGGTTCTGTGTGATGGCTGTAAGCATTGTGCCATGACTGTTGATGATTCATATAATGTATTATTGTTTATTACTGTTTTTTGGAACTGAAGGCTCAGTAATTAAATTAAAATGATCTACGAGCTTCACATGCATTATCATGAGCTATGGTTAAGTTGACCACTGTCAGTGCTGAGCTTTTCCACATGAGGTTCATACTGTGTGTGGTGATCAAGAGGTGGTAAATCTAGGTCCAGACAGTCTCAGTTATTGCAAAATCATAGTTATAGCTCAAATGGTATTTGTCACACATGATGAGTAGTGAGCATTTCAAATTTATAATGGAGTTTGTGCTGTAGACAGTGACTGACAAATGAATGCTGTCTACAAGATTAAAAAGAGAACACAAAACCTTTACCCACATCAGGTCGTAGCAGCTCCCCACAAACAAGTCTTTATGATTTTAAAACATTGACCAAGTCAGCAAAATGTCAGTTGTGGTTGTTGAATGGCCCAACCGTTCCATCACCGTCCTCCTAACTGTGGCTTTAGACCATTCCAGACTGACTCTCCTATCTACCTTCGCTGAATACATAACCATGTGCATTTCTGTCTGCACATTAAAATTAGTTTACAAAAGTCCCTCCCTCCCTGCCTCCCTCCCTACGGTTCTGGGCTTCCTGGTTGATCCTGCCAGTAGCATATGCTTGTCTCAAAGATTAGGCCATGCAAGTCTAAGTACACCCGGCCGGTACAGTGAAACTGCGAATGGCTCATTAAATCACAACAACCTGTGATAAAAAGTGACATGTAAACATCACTTTTTTATGTAGGTGCACCTGCACAGAATTTCGGTGTGGCCAAACATTTTCAGTGGACCTCTTGGTTAGATGAGGGAGGCCCGCTGGCTACAATAGCAAGTGTTACCAGTGGGATTCTGCTTTGTGTTATTATAAAGAGGATGCTGTGACACACTGGGATCTCTTGGAGGAGATCTCCCTTTGTTTGACTGCTGAAGGTATTTATTGCCTTTGTAGTATTTATTAACCATTTGTTCCCTTAATTTTGTTGTTGTTGTTTGGCTTTTAAGAATAACACTAAAGTAGTTTGATTACAATATTAGCATATAAGTCACAGTAGAAATCGCGATCCAGGATAATCGCAGTTTGTCCTAGGACAGATCCCGATCGCTATCTGTCCTAGGACAAACGGTGATTCTACCAGGACAATAACAAAAAACAATAAAAACAATACAATATAAATCTTAAAGACAGAAGTCTTTTAATTATGGTGGTAGGGTTAGGATGAGGGTTAGGGATGCAAGAAAAGCTGGACTACCATGTTCAACAAAGTGCCATCCACATACTGTTGGAGTCAGAATAGACTGTAGATACTGTAAATAAGTAGAATAAACTCATAAATGGGAATGTATTCATTTGATCATAAAAGGAGTGTTTTCTTGCTGTATTTGTAAGAATATTGTTGTTTCCTTTATTTTAACATCATATCATTAAAATAAACTTGAGTTTGTCCGAGGACAGATCCTGATTGCAATCTGTCCTCGGAGAGACTCCGATCGGGATCTGTCCTAGGACAATCAGCGATTATCCTGGATCGCGATTTCTACTGTGACATATATATAATATTATCAGTATCATCAGTTGAGTTATTTGAGTAGTTAATAATGCTTTTGTTTTGAAAGCTTAGGCACATCAGAGGGGTGTACTACATGCAATGTCAGAATTGTCCAAAATGAAACCGAGTGCTTTTATCTACACGAGTGGAGAAACCAGTCAGTTGGCCTGTTCCAGCCTGAACCTGCACTCTGGTCATCAGGTGTGTCTGAGTCGGACCTCTCTCTCCACTAGCAGCCTCCTCTTTCCTCATTTTGTTTTTAAAACGATCAGCTACAGCCCCTTTATCTTTAGAATGCATAACAGCTAAATAGCATCAGGCAGAGGCAGACTGATAACGCCAGGGAAGATGTGACCACTTTAGATTTTAACTCGCACAATCTTAAGTCAGTTGGTATCTTCCTGCACCTGCACTCTGATCATCAGGAGTATATGAGTCGGCTTGTATCACATCCAACAAGTACAGACAGACCGAGCCAGTCGAGAAGACAAAGTACTACTTTCCATCCATATTATAACCCAGTTGCTGACTGCGTTGGTCGGAGGGGCACCAGAAGAACCAAATGATCATCATGCACTTGTATGTATGCAACCATTAATCTTTAACTTGCACACTGTTAAAACATGGTAGCCTGGAGCCCTGATAAGTAATAGAAAATGTCTTTTTCTATATATCGAGACAATTTAAATAAATTAATCTGAATATTTTTTACAGACCCCCTGACAGCATCCCTGGGCCCCTGTTTGAAAATCACTACCCTAAAGTGCTTACATGATATAAACATTAAAAACACAAAAAAATAGACAGCTGAGGAAAAGTAGACTAAAATATTTGTGGTGTTTGTGCCTAAAACTGATTAACTGACATTAACCTATTTTACTGGAAAAAGTTACAAAAAAAACCCAACAACTCTGCTGAGCTTATAACTAAGAATTACTTTACTATAGGTGTGCTTTTATCGTCTATATGGTTGAAATGGTTTAAAACTGCTTGAAGTATAAATAATTAAATAAGTATTACCAGTAGGTGTCACTGTGGCTCTAACTTTTGCATGTCAAAATTACTATTCTGTGGCGTTTCTGTTTTTTAAGTCCGTGACATACAAAAAGTTCATCTCATTTCACTAATTTCAGCCTTTTCCGCTCCTCTGTCCTCCATCCTCCGGTCCATGACTGAGAAATCAGTCTTGGTACATCATCATGAAGGACATCTCAATTTCTAAAGAGCACCTTGAGGAGAGGATCAAGGAGGCTGCTGGAGGAGCTATGAGGGAGGATGCACATTATCCTCACTGTGTCCTCAATACAGTCTTTTGTGCATCTGTGACGTAAAAGAGGCCTGACACACAGCTGGAACATACAAACCACGAGGGAACAGTTGTTCTTGTCAAATCAACTACATATTACCAAATTACAGTTTAGCTCAATGTGTATTTCATATTGTTTGGACAAATCAATTAAAGTTATGGAGCAGTTCCAGTATAAGTGACTCTTCTGCAGTACCACATCTTTCTCACATGGAAGAAACTCATTCAAATATTATGCTAAGTTTAGCTTTGTAAGGCAGTCTGTGTTGGACTTCGAATTCAGTAACTGGTGCAAGCATAGGGTTAGGGTTTAGCAGGGATTATAATGAGGGAATGTGGGCGTCTTCAGGCCTGACTCCTATTGGATGGTGCAAAAAGGAGTTGATTGTCACTTTCTGTGTCCACTATGTTGCATTAGAGAGCACATTAATTATACACCATGTATATCAGGTGTTGAACACACCATGTTGTTTTCATTTTAAACTAGTTCTGTTTGTTAGATAAGGCTGACTTTCTGTTTTCAGTAGGTGGCACTATGACTACAAATCAGCATAAAACTTTTCAAGGCAGGCATTTTGATTGTCGCAGCAGGGAAAACACAGGTGGAATTAATGATGGCTCAGTTCCATTAAGTGAAAGGCATCTTTAATTCTCTAGGAGGAGTTCATTTGAGTACAGGGGCTCATAATGGCACAGTAAATTACAAATAGTTGACTCCCTGTGTCTTAATGTATGGCTCCAAGCAACTTTTTTGGAAGTCTGCACAGGTGCTACATTCATGAAGACTAATATGGGCACTGTAACTTTGAAGATTTGTAGATGGAGCCATCAAGCTATTTTGCTTTGTTTCAACACTTTTTAAGCATGTGCCAAGATTTGCACGTTTAAGCATTCCTACCCTCTTTCCTGTTTCATGGCCAATACTTCACAACGGTTCGAAGAATACTGACAGGCTTTTGCTAAGCTTAGTGTTGCCACTTGATTGCGATATGACTGTGTTAATAATTTAATGTACATTTTCACAAGAGGACTCTTATGAAATGTCTGAAATTTGAGAAAGATCTGACAATGTGGTGTCAGGTTACAGTCAAGGCTTTTTTATGTCAAAACATCAAAGTTCACCATATCGCCAAGACAACTTGCAAGTTTAATAATATCGCATCACTAAGGGCGGTGGTGGCTCAGGTGGTAGAGCGGGTTGTCCACTGATCGCAAGGTTGGCGGTTCGATCCCCGGCCCGAAGTGTCCTTGGGCAAGACACTGAACCCCAAGTTGCTCCCAATGGCAGGCAGGAACCTTGCATGGCAGCTCTGTCACCATTGGTGTGTGAATGGGTGAATGAGAAACACATTGTAAAGCGCTTTGAGTAACACTAAGGTAGGAAAGGCGCTATATAAGTGCAGATCATTTACCACTTACTAAGGTATTGGGGGTTTTCCATTTCAATTTTCTATGGATCGGTTTAACCTGGAAGGCAGGTATTGTCTACCACCTGTAACTGACCATAAGCCAATATTAACATATAGATGTATTCAGGCTGGATTCTTGTCAAGCACAAGAAATTTGAGGGAGTTGGACAACATTTAAACTACAGCTTCCTATTTCATGGTGAAACATTAGAATTTGCTGCATTGCCACGGCAAAAGCATTCAATGAAAACTCCCAAATTTAATAGATTTGCATAGCAAATGTCGTTGGGGCAGTGGTGGCGCAACAGGTTAAGCCCCTGACTACTGATCAGAAGGTCGGAGGATCGAACCCCACTGCAGCCACTGTTGGGCCCCTGAGCAAGGCCCTTAACCCCTGACTGCTCCCCGGGCACTGTATCGCGGCAGCCCACTGCTCCTGCTATGTATAGTAGGATGGGTAAAATGCAGAAAGTGAATTTCCCCAAGGGGATTAATAAAGGATAAATTATAAAAAATAATTATTATAGATGACTCAGACCAAATTTGTAGCCATTATGGTTAATTCTCTTGGATTTCATTAAAGGACAATGGCTGAAAATAGTAAGATCAGCTCAACACACACATCATTTCAAAATGATTGACTTCCTGTAGAGCCTAGGACATGTTTCCAAATACTTTTTTTGACTGCTTACAATACTTTTTGCAATACTTAAGACTAGGGGTGTTAAAGAGTAGTTGTTAATTAATTACCATAAATACCTTAACTGTTTAAAAATGTATTAATAAGGCAGAGGACGTTGGACATGCATGTCAGAAAATGTAGTGTAGATGAGCTGTAGGACCTGGCTGCACCACCAAGTGGAGTCACTTAACTGTTAAACACTGTAGCAACCCGAGAAGGCAGTCTTTCAGTCTACTGACAGTTCCGTGTTGGCAAGCATAGAGCATTGTGGGAGTTTAGCTGGTCAAGTGCCATCATGAGAAGGTCACCTGTGACACTTAATGACTACCGGCCAGAGGTATCATTTTGTAGATGAGCTTAAGTGCACTATAACAGCCTTACTATGATAACAATGTAATTGAGGAAGGCTGAATTTGGTTTTGAGCTGAAAGTTGGGCAGGAACAAATTAGATTTTTAACCAGTGTTGATGACATAATAAACCAGTCATCGCAAAGAGAACCCATGACCAGAAAGTGAGTATCCCTATGTTTGCAGCCCAGTGACTTTCCATAAATAGAGGAAGGCAAAGGGCTCTGCTTTTGACATGCTTTTGCGGTTGGGCCTTAGAAATGTGAGGGATTATTTGCCTAAAGAAATGTCAGCATAGTTAGATCCATTTGTTTACATAAATATGGTGGTATCTTGGAAGCACAAGGGTTTTAATAGCAGTGATGTAGCCAATCAGTGAGGAAGGAAGCAACCCTGAGTTACTGATGTTAGCTGTAAGTTTATCTACCATGTCTAAGCAATCCTCCTCTATTAAAGCCTAGGCATTCTGCAGTGTACTATTGGAAAAACGCAAAGCTCAGACTGTTTATGAAAAGCATGGATTTACCTTTTCTGGAGCTGTTTTGCTGTTAAATCGAGGACACCAATCGGAGCGGCATGTTGTGCTGACAGTAACACTCATCAGCAACACTCTCTACACTTGTACAGTTTTCATTTAGCAACACTCTCTCAATCTCTTTGCTCTTTCAGGTGCATCAAGCTCTCTGAAGTTTTTCCAGTCATCCACTCATCATGGTGGACTACTACCAGGTTTTAGGAGTACGAAGGGATGCGTCTGCAGATGACATAAAGAAAGCGTGAGTTGAGGAAGTTTTGACTTTTTTTTTCAGGTGTGACATCAGCACAGGGGTTCTTTCACTGTCCTGTCCTCCAAAAGCCTGGGATACGATGCATCTAACTAACTTATGAATTTATAGGCTGCTCACCTTTCCATTAAGTTTCATCAACAGTAAAAGTACTAAGTGAGCTCAAACCAATCTCTGATCAGTGTCTTTTAGCTTCTCAGTTTTAGTTTTAGTGCTTCGCACTAAACTATAAACTTTCCCATAGCATTAGAACTACAAAATACAAGGAGGTATAAGGAAGAGGTGTAATGATCTGATCTGTAACACGTGTTACAAAAGGTCTTAAAGTCTTATTCCTTCTGGTTTGAGGTGTTTTGATTTGGGGACACCTGTGGTTTCAGGTGGTGGGAGCAAGTGTCCCAGAGTTTGATTGGGAATTCAATTCAATTCAATTTTATTAATACAGCGCATATTTACAACACATGTCATCACATAGCGCTTATGCCGCTAGGAAATGTCATAGGAATGACATGTCTTGACCACTGGTGGAAGCAAACACACGCCAAGCAACTATTTTGTAGTGAACAGCACTGCTAGTCTCTGTGGCTCATTTTATTACATCTAGTTATATCACAATAAAAGCCCCCCCATGGTTTACCAGTTTAACAGGGTAATGTGAAGCAGCAGGTGGAAGTGTTGGGTTTGCATTAGCAGTAATTTAATGCACTTCTAATATGCCTGCAGTGAGGGTCAGTGAACAGGAAGTAATGCTCAAGTGTGTGTTGTATTTTTTCTGTAAATTCCATAATCATTTAAACACCGTATATTTAACAATATAATAATACAAATAGTACAATTAATAAAAAGGGGAAAAATGTAAATGTACTGTATTGAAGAGAGAAGTGCTGACTGTTGTTGTTGTTGTGTTTTTTTGTTTTTTTTTTGGG